>JAGDQP010012524.1:10712-50058 GCA_022664845.1 Lepisma saccharinum
GAACTGGCACAAAATCCGGTACTCTGTTGCTGACGGACTGGTACCAATCCTTCCAGCACTCAGTTGCTGCGGACTGGTGCTATACCAAATCCTTCTCTCTTCTACGAGGCCTACACCCAAGAAGAAGAAGCCAGATAAGTTATATTATAACTTTTCAGTTTGTAAAATTACTTTGGTGCGGGAGACTCTTTTTATTAATCTAAAGAGCTTATATTATTTTATAATAAAACTGGTGATGGGCAAAACTCACACCCCGTCTCTCCTATATTTCCACAAACAAGAGGGTGTTCCCAAAAACACATTACGGTATTGTGTTTTGTTTCCAGTTGTTTTTGCCTAAAACCAATAATTTGCAAAAAAATAACTGGAAGCAAATGAAAATACTCAACACATTTGGAGATTTTTGAATTTCTTACCTACAAAAATGTGACGAACCACAGTCTTGAACACACCACAGAAAAGCAGTATCTCAGAATACATAGTGGAAAGGGTAAAAGTTCAGTCCAGATGTGAGACCTTCTACGCTACTCACGGAGTAGGAGGTTATAATGTAAAAACTGGATATGGTGGAAAGAACTTACAGTAAAACAGAGCTCCTACAGCTAGGCCGTTTTAGTGTCATAACAATGTATTAGAGACCACATGAACCGGAAACTTACAATGGACTCCGCTTAATGAAGCAACGATTATCAGATCTGAACAAGGAAATCGGGAAACCAGAAAAGTCCACAAACCAGGGAAACTCCTGCAAGTGGGAGAACAACTAACATACAAGAGGAAAATAGAAAGATATATAAACAAAAGATATACCGTACATCAAGCAGCCGTCACTGTGTCGAGATAAACTTAAACATTAAAATAATAACCACAGTCACTACCACCGGACGGCTGAAATCATGATCTACACAAACTTGAATACCGAAATGAAAAAGAATAGAACCTAATGAACAATTAAAAACCACAGACTCTAAGAGGAGTTCATACATCCATATGGGTTCCTGGCCAAACATATGAGAATAGAGAGCCTCAAAGGATAAAATAGTAAAGTTAACTGACATGACAACACCAGCAAAACGTTAGAACATATAACAGAATCACAGAACGCTGGCGAGCTTATAGAATTACAAAAAGAAGAAGAGAAATATTCTTTATTACATATACGAGAAATAGAATCCATTAGGCTGGTTTGAACATGAAGGGAAGGGCTCTGGGATCATATAATAATGTTACAAAACTCCCTAAAATGACAATAAAGAACCAACCTAAGCGGTAACATACTGTTTGTATGGTTGCTCCGGCTAGAAGGATGAAGGGAAAGGGTGCATATTTTTACTACGTAATTTCTTCAAAAAATGGCGAACATCGCGGTGCTGTAATAAATCAAAATGACATAGATTCCCGATAATTTCCCAAAGTAGCTAATTATTGCTCACAATTGTTGTGAGTGAAGAACTGAGGGGATGACGAAGTATCACTGTACAGTCTTTGCGGAAGTGGGAGAAAAGTTAGGGGGACATATTTCTCATTAGCCCAATGTAGAAGGCGATCGCCAAGGCAAATGTTCGTATTCTCCTATTTTTCTCTGATGTTCTATTTCACCAAACATTATGATTGTTGCATATGTTTGGCGGGAATACCTAAGGTATACGCTGGATTTTTTCGTAGGTCCGTGAATTATGGAAGAACCGGTTTTTTTTTAATTTCAAGATTTTTCTATTTTCTTCTTCTAAATAGGAAGCACAATGGGAACACATGATATACCGTTGGAATCTCTGTATCATTAGCTTTCCAACGAGGTATAGCTATCATTTATAACTGTCGGGTAATTAAGGAGGGCACCAGCGTATCCAATATGAAGGTCCTCGTGTTTTGAAAATTTCCCACTTCCATTTTTTTCTATCCAAAACTACGAAAGCTACCAAAATTGGTTTCCGGGTTCCCATTTTCTTAATGTGGACAAAAGATGAAATAAAACGACTCCCCACTAGTATTTAGAAGGTAAAGTGGCCCACTTTCCACCCTTGTTTATATTCTAGTGTTTGTCGAATTAGTATATTTTTGTATTCGAGCAGTGCCATTAAGTGTCATTCAGTTTTTCTTTTGTCCTATTAGTGTTATTAAGTCATTTGCCACGTATTAGAGGTGTGTCTCACGTCTTCCAATTATTATTAAATCAATTTAGAGCAAATTAAATCAATTTGCTGTCGGAAAGTTTTGCCTTTTCCACGCCTGAACATTTTTTTCCCACTCGTCATCAAATACCCGCCGTCGCTCGCTTCCGTCTAGCTCTAAATTTACATTGCTCTCTGCGCGTCGCCAAGTGTATGAAATTGCGTAGTAGTCAATTCGAAGGCACCATAGATGCAGGACATGTTAGATCAGGTAAAGGATTCTATCGTCTCAACTGGAGAGAGGACAAAGGTACATGATCTCTTAGTTGGAAGATATGAACTAGAAGCTTGAATCCGTGAACTCGAAGCTTGAGTCCGTGAACTGGGGGCTTACATCCTTAAACTTACGGGTCTATATCGTAAGCCCACAGGTTGATACCCTCGAACGGGAACGCGTCCCCGAAAGAGTATTCGTATCACCTGTCCCAGTATCCGGTTACCTGGTTCATGATCGTGACGCGCAGCCTAGCGCCGGCAGTATTCATTTTTCCCACACTTCCTTCCTTTGCGAAGGACCGTATCGTCCCTGGTGCACACGTGCCAGGTAACCGTCCACCAGTGTCGGACCACTTGGTCCAAGCAGAAGTAACATCTAGGCACCTTAGGTGGACTGTGCACAGTATTGCGTTACATGTGACGTAGATAAACCGTCCTACCCCTCGATGCGTCAAGTTAAATACGACGTCGCTTCCCACCGTTTTGTTCTTAACACAGTGTCCAATCACTTGGTCCAAAACCTTTATGCGTCGCCACGCGCCGGAAATATACACACTTCTCATAATCTGTTCCTCTTGAGCACGAGTAAACCTTCCGTCCCTGTCGCGCAAGCGTTTGTCAACGTCCCACCAGTGTTGATAATTCTGTCACAGTGCCGGACCACCGACTAGCGGTGTTAAGCCACCAAGGGCGCATCTCGGACGCACCTGATATGAGCCATACGCAGTGTTGGGTTATAAGTTACTTTGTCAAATCTTTTCACCTTTCACATCGGAAAGTCGTACCCGCTTTCGTCGTACAAGCCTCTGCGCGTTGCTCAGACTATCGTATTCGAAAGTGAAGATCGTGTTTCCCGGTCCCAAGGTGCATCTCCACCGTCGTATCGGAACAGTCACCGTCGTTCGCGCTGCACTTCCCGGACGTTATGATGAATATAATCAACCTTATATGGATGATAGAGCAGATACCTGTCGTCAAGGTACCCAGAACGGTAACAATCCTGCGCAAACGTCTGGGTCTTCACGCTCTCATCCAGCCATTGTTTTAAGCTAATGGATAATCACAACGATAGGGCAGTTATGGTTGAAAACGATTCTGTTGAGGAAATTAATATTGATAAAAATAAACCCTCACCTTTAGACAGTCCCCGTCTTGGAGACACACCTACCGAAGTAGTGTTAAGGTTCGACGTACTTTGGTGCTGGTGAAATTAGTCAGAAGAGAAAGAGTGTTCTTCAGAGGATGAGGAAGATGTAGAAAATCGGGATTTGCAAGAGCAGAATGACGAAATCCTCTTCCAAGTTCTCAAGTACAACGTTACTGCTAATGTTAAGGTCACACTGTTGGATCATGAATGTGTCGCGCTGATTGATTTCGGAAGTGATTGTTCCCTGCCGAATGAGTCTACTTAGCATAAAGTTAGATCTTTCATTACTTTCCCAGTTTCTGCCTGCGAACCACGTCCTCCTGGTTGATTTCACTAAAAGGTAGTTGCGTCGTTCCACTCCGGTGAGGGAACAGAGAAGTGTTTTTTCCTATGTAAGTGGTGAGTGACCTCCTCGTAAAGTTCACCTTTGGGTTGGATATGTTGTCGCAATTAAAACTGCGTATTAATTTGTCTGATAACACCATTAGTTTCTCTGTCTGCTATGTTTCGATCGTATGTAAGCTTCTTCCTGTCGTGTCTCACAAGCGGTGACTTTTCGGTGGTTCGCGCGCAGTACGCCGGTTCCGACCAGAAAACCCGTCACTCCACTGGTAGTGTAGAGAATGAGCGTCGTTATAGGGATGAGTTTCTGGGAGATGAGGTAGACCTGGCTGATGCCCGTACATCTCTCTCGCAGCATTTCCCCAACTTTGTTTCACCCGATCCGTCCGAGCTCCACCACGCGAGATCACGTAACGAAGTCGGCAGTTCTTATAATGAGATCCAGAAGACGGAGGAGGCCACATTGCTAGAGACAAGTGTCCGTCCCTCATCGCCAATTTCTATTTTTCGGTCCGGAATGGACAAGTGTTACGTTGATAACCGTGTCATCTGCTTAGTGTCGTTAGTAAATCATCCAACTTCATACCCACTACATGTGTCTCCGGTGACGAAGTAATAAGGGTTATTTTTTTCATATCAATAAGGTTCCCTACAAAAGTTACAGGCGGCCCAACCCACAAGAGCTCGAGTTGCGTGTCCCGGTCGAGGGACGATCTGTGGTTTGTCATTCTACCGACCACCTCAAGCTCTAGTCCCCTTCTTCGCCACTTTACAGAATCACCTGAGCCGGGAACATCCTAGCCTACAGTGATACTGATTTATCGATTCAGACGACATAGGTGGGAACGGTATAGCTTGTGCAATGGTCCTGTTTTCCATCCTTTCCCCGGATGCTGACAGGCCATCACCACAAACAATAGCTGCCGTACCAGTGTATACAACTCCAGCCGTCTTCCAGTGCTAGTCAATTCTTCTTACATTACTCCCCTCCACGAACATTAGTGTACCAATGGAAGAAGTGTGAGAGTGCTTATTTCTTTTTCCCTGATCTATATACACAACGTCTCGCACCCGAGAATGGCATCGGGATGTATATAGCAAAAGAAAGTGTTATCATCTCATAATTAGTGTGTACCCTGTAAATACGAATAGTGAAGTGTAAGAAAGTGCATTAACATTCTAAATGTACTCCGGAAACTGAACATTCTAGTGAAGACAAAAGATTTTGGTTTTCGGTATCCAGTGACGCCAGGTGCTTGCATGAATCCAGTGACTAGGAAATGGACGGAGCGGCATGAGAAATAAGGGCGCATCTCACCTGCACTTGCTATCCAGCTCAGCATCGCCGTCGCCTTATATTTAAATTCACTTATATTACGAACTCTTGCCTTAATGTTTACCAGTTTTTGTCCCTTGATCCACATATTGCATATTTTGTATTCGTTCATCCAGTTAGTTTTAATCAAATAAACAACACCAGTATTTTCCCGTTTCAGTAATTGTATAGTGTTGATAGGAAGAAAAGGATCTCATTTAAAGATATTTTTGGTAATCTTAACCAAGATAAACTGACAACTAGATTTTCAAACTTTGCTTCGTTTATCCAAGTAGTGGATTAAAGAGGCAAAGTGGTAGGGTTGTTTTTACGAAGGAAAGGATCTAATTTGAGGTAACTTCGACAAAGTATGCCACTGACCGCAGCCAGACAGTCAAATATGCGAGAAACTAGGAAGAGCATTCCTAAGAATCCTGGGCTCACAATAAATAGCGGCGGAGTAAACAGCACCATCATCAATGAACTTCAATTGACAGGCTCAGGTTCTGGTCACCAACCTACCTGCCAACTCGGTCTGTCGCCTGGCCATACCACCATAAAGCCAGTCATTGAGATTATGATTGGGCGTCACTTACGAGCACAACCAGCCAGCTGTGTCTGAAGTCATCCGATGCCATCTCGAGGCCGCCATGAAGGATCCCAGGGTTCAAGCCACGCTGCCTTCCTCACTCCCCTTTGGATTCTTGGTGAGTGAGATCAATGGTTCGTTTGCTTGTGTATTTTAGAAATGGTAAAGTCTCGTTGCCCAAATATCTTGGTAAAGACCTGTAATTGTATGGGTCAATAAAATCCCCACTTGGTTTTGGACCACTGCATATCATCTATGTATTAGTAGCGTCTACCCGATACCTGTGGCTACAACTAGCTACGTGGCAGCCTCTTAAAGTACTTTCCAAGCATTTGTTGTCCTTTAGGTAAGGATTACCTCAGTTATTCCAAGCAAGTGCCGGGATGGTACTAGACTTTCAAGGTAGGAGTTCCTGAAGTCATCAATAGCTACATGCTCCCATGTTCAGCCAACTTAAGGTGTCTGGGAATTATTCTTGTTTGTTTTCTTTTTCAGGCAGATAGATAGACTTTAGTTTCAACTCGCGGACAAGCGCTACGAACTGCTGCCGTTGTCTGATGTCGGCAGTGGTAAGAATCTCCGGTTCGTGTACCACTGTAAGGTTTCGCTTGCCTTTGTATTCTTGAAGGAATATTACACGCTTCAAGGTACAAAGGCGCTCGAACATCATTAATCTTGTCACCTCGCACCAACTTCCAGAGTTCATCCTACATACTGTCGTCAATGAAATTGACTCGTCCATCCTTCATTTCACTACATTGTACAGCCAATGAACTTGGCTAACCTCTTTGCACCTCTGAAGCTTTTGCTCTGATCACTATTACTAATTACTACTACTACTATTATATTATTATTACGATTATTTTAGTGCACTAATTTTAAGTAACCAATACCTAATGTTTGATAAGACCACAAAATTGTAAAATATGAAAGTTCAGATTTGAAGACCCGTCCGCACTGAGATTGAAAACTTTTTATGTCTGGAGTAAACACTGAGTTGACTCAATCTTCGAAATTAACTATGAAAAATCAGTGCCAGCACTTGCTATGTAGAATATATTTGCGAACCTTACCACCAATATTACATGAAAGCTATTTGTACATTATTCACATTTGCACGCCAACCTAGCTCCCAAATTTCGTTTCCTGTTTCAAGTTATTTTTTAAAGTGTCATGCATATTTTCTTGCCCTTCGGAATTCAGTATAAGACCAAAACTACTAAAAGAATATTATAAACCCTTAATATCGGTATTTTATTTAGCCAACTGCTAAGCTAGGAAGAATAGCTTATTAATAATAAAAAATGGCACAAGTGTTGCACAGTAAGAGTTGAACGTGTGAAACACTATCTTTTTCATATTTTTATAACAACGAAGGTCGAGTTAGTAAAAAAAAACATATAAAGTTTTGTTAATTTTATCCATATGGAAGACGAAAAGTTTAAAAGTTGTAATAGGTGTAGTTGTTTATTTAATTATTCAAATATTAAATTCAGAAGATTTACAATATTTGCTTGATATACTCGTACTAGAAATGCAAGTACAGTGAAACCTCTCTAAAGCGGACAGCCATGGGGAATCGAAAATTGTCCGCTATAGAGAGGTGTCCGTCTTGCAGAGGTTTCGATATTCTCTTACGTAAATTAGTTAGCAATGTCGTATGCAACCAACCAGATGGATGAAGGAATCATACTGTATAGCTATAACTAAACACTTACATTTCCCTAAGCCGTCTAAACTGTACTTTATGTTCAGAGCACAACTTAGAAACCACATTTTCCCTATGTTTGTGACTTTTTAAAGAGAGAGAAGAGCAAAAGTGCTGCAAAACCGTGAAATAGGTTATTGTTTTTGTGTAATCTTTCACTTCATGCGGCTTTCTCTCTTCCGTCATCTCTTCGATCCCATGTGCTGCTCTTTTGCTCTTTTACCGTACGAGTGGAGTACGTTTCTCTCTTCAAGCATATTGTTTATCCAAAAGTACACGAAGAAATGTGCAGTTCCATCAACGTTAAGAATGATTTTAATTACGAAATGTGCAAGGCAATTTGTCCAACCATTCTATATGACAATCGACATGTTGGCAATATGCGAAAATCGCTTTGAAATTGTCCGTTATACGGAGGTAAATATTGCCTAAAATGACAGAAAACACTGTCCTTGTCCGCAATACAGAGTGTCCGCTTTAGAGAGGTTTACCAATACGTTTCTTCGTATGCCGATGGTTGGGGATTACAAAATATGTCCGTTACAGGAGGTGTCCGCTTTATAGAGGTGTCCGTTACTAGAGGTTTCACTGTATTTATAATCAATATTTTCTATTTGAACAATTTTGATACCTTAAGATCCGTGGGCACTGAAGTGTAATAATTTTGAGTAGCAGTCACTAAAATCGCTTCCAATGAAGAAATTAAAAGAAGAACGTTAGAAACAGGCTGACACACCTACGAATTAGCAGGCGAATGACATAGAGATGAAAAATCCTGTATCGTGCTTTTCGTCGATCAGACAAAACCTCACAATCTTTGCTTCTCAATTTCACATGAGGGTGAAAATGTGAGCGTCATACATTTTTAGTAATCTCTGTATTTTTTTCTTTCATGTTCTCTGTATCTTAGCCCTTGATCTATTTGTACAACTACAAAACTTAAAATCATCATAGGAATATAAAATTACGTTTTAAGAATAAAAATCTGGAGTTTAATTTTTTACTGTGTTCAATACTCATGTTCTATATTTCTCTTGGAAAGTGTACTAATTGATATTTTTAACCAATCATAACAAGTAAATATGTTTCAAAAAATGAGAAAATGATAAGGTATATTGTTATAGATTATAAAAGTTAAGCTTTAAGTTCTACTAATTACATGGGATGCATATTATTTCAATAATGAATCTAAAACGAATTCTCATGAAAAGAAAATCTGTAAAACTGAATACAAGTCCAAAATATCCCGTGACGGATATCACTAAATCAGTTTCTTCCATCTTCGACTTTTTTTCTTTCACTCATCTCACTTTTACATCTAGGAACCTCCCACTCTTGTACCTCACGCTACTTTCCTCAAGGCTTTAACGTTCATGTCTCTTCAGATCAAGGTTACTGAACCAAACCGTAATATTGATCTCGCCCTCTTTAATTTTTTAAGCGGCTGTCTTTATTTCTACACACGCACCTCCTGCGTACACCTTTATAAGATTTTCAAGTTACCCTTTAGAAGTTTCCGCATGGTTCCTTCAATTAGCAGACAGGAAAAAGGTGTTTTTTCAATACTCAGTTTTATGTTTTCTAAAATGCAAGAAAAAACATTTCATCTGTCATTACTATACTTGTCAAATATATCCTTAGACTGCAAACCTAATTATTTGTATAATACATTTAGGAAACGAAGTGAAGATGTCTGGTGTCTTAAATGAGGTGTACATTTTATTTATGGCCATTACGCATCTAAGACTCAGGTCGAGATAGGAGAAGGGAAATGATTCGGGAAGGTGTGGGCCAGGGCCCACGTTTAAGGTGGCATCCCGGCATTTGTCTCGTTTGACTGAGAAAAAGCCCTCCAAAAATCTCAGTCAGGATGATAGGCCGATGGGATCGAACCCACGACCTCCCGAATGCTACGCCAACGCTCTATCATTGGGCTACGGTGGCTCAATAAATAAAGTGTAAAGTTAAAAGTGTAATTCTCTATTGGAAGAAATTGTGCAAGGTACCTAATTCAGAGTAAAGAATGATAAATTTACTAAAATCAAATACGTTGTACAGACGCATGTTAGTTCCATTTCCATTTGCTTTGTTGAAATAAAATTGCTATCACATATATTACACAAATATGACAAAATTAATTCTAACTAGACATTCATCTTTTGCAAGGTCTTCAAAATTGAGTTGAGTACCGGTAAGTAGTTATCACTTAACGATATGTTCCAAAAACAATTCAGTCAGTAATTGTCAGTTTAATTATTTTAAATAACTGTCTAAAATATATCGAAAAAAATTACTTGAGTAAATCCTATTTATAAAATACAAATTACTTGTAGGGCCCGTTATTTATTAGATATCCATACAAAAACAATTAATTACTGAATCACTTCAGAGATATGAACAACGAAATAAATACTATTCAGTATTGAGAATTATAGCTATTTAGGGCAGAGGTTCTTCCAACAATTGAGCACTGTCTTACAGTATTTGAGCTACATGCTACCAAATACTGTGTATATGGTAAATGTTATACCTTCTAATACAGCAGTCATGTCTTCAGGTACTCGAGTGAATTTTTTCTCCCAAAATCCATTTAGTATGTTTCATATGCTGTAAGTTAATGCTATAAGAAAAATTAGAGGTGGCCAATGTGTGCTCCCCACCTCATCTGAGATGGAATGACTCTAATTTTCAATGTTTCTTTCTTGTTATATATACTTAAAGACAATAAAATTATCTATGTTTTTCAAGTGCAGAAGATTCATCAAGTGTTATAGTGGACGAAAAAGTTTGTAAACTTTGATCAAAATAATTTTGGGAATTTCATGTGAGTATTTTAGTCGAATTTAATATATTTCGAGTAAATGTATTTCCTAAGAGTCTCTTTAAAATTTCTGAAATTATTATACAGATAAAGTTACATTTGAAACAATTAATCTAATTCTAAACATTTTGCATCCGCTCTAATGGGTAATTCGCTCATATAGTACTTTACAGGGAAAATAAAATGCAGAAGTAGTATGGAGTATAGTTTGGCACTGAGTTACAATTATTAGTCATTCATAAATTTTGAAAGGAAGGAAGGAAGATTTGTCTCAATATTTTTACGACGCTTTAGACCTTGTAAATTTTCAAAGCCTTAACGTTAAATTATATACGGACAATATATTGCATTTAAGACTTCAAGCAAGCGAATTAATAGCTTTGTATCTTTAATGTATTCGGAAGTATATTTACAATGTGTATATTTTGTTCATACTATTTAAAATTGGCTCAGACCCTTTCCTAAGTTCAAATTAAAAATACATCATCAATACAGAGAAACCAACACCTGAAGTTGCGCAATTTAACCGAATTTACCACCTGGTTAGTGCATTGTTAGTGCACTAAAACCAGTGATGGGAAGTAACGTAACGGGAGTAACGTGTTACTGGTAACGCGTTACTTTCTTCAGTAACGTTTCCTAGTAACGCATTACATTATTTCCAGAGTAACGTAACGGTAACGCGTTACAAATTTTTAAGTAACGTGCCTAGTTTGTGCTACATTTCGTATGAGTAACTACAATATATGCATATTTTTCTTGGAAACAAACGTTTCTTTCCTGTCATCGAATTTCTCAGAATGGAGCAATGGAGCATGAACTATGCCAGCGACCGACAGTCGGTCACCAAAAACAGAGAAACAAATAAGATCTTACCATCTTAGTGCCACTTGCTGTTTTCGGAAGATGAGTATAGCCTCAGGAAAATCACGTGCACTGATTGCAAGCACCTGGAGGATTTTGTCATAGATTTTGACAGCTCCAAATCAATAATTTCAGTGAGTGAACTGCGAGTGCAATGATAGTGTGTCTAGTTTACTTTGGTTAGTGGTGTTTTTATAAAGATGGAGAACGAAAATATTTTACCCTTTGAACATTTGAGAAAATACTTTTTCTTAAAAGCTGAGGATGATGGTGGACAGAATTTGAAAGTAAAATGTTTGAAGTGTCCCGGCGGGAAATATTTATCAATAGCCGTCCGCAAATTTGAGGAAGCATCTAAAGGTAAGTTTTTTCAGTAGTTAAATTTCTAGTGTAGACCGAAACAGCACACACACATATTTGGGATCAAGCTATTGTCCAAATGTTAATAACTGGTTTACGCCTGCATTTAATAATATTATATTAATGCTTTCTTCAATACAAGAACTAAGATATATTTGTCAGGAGAATTAGGCAGGGATTGGGAAGATCTGCTTGCATCTAACTTTACGGGTACTATCCTGGCATTCGCCTGGTAAAAGTGAGGAGAAAAACAAGTAAATTTCAAGTGGGCGGCCAACTCCGTGATAGGAACGAGACATCCCGAATACGAAGAACGCTTTCATTGAACTACCTCGCTTGATATTCTTGTTATTTGTGATATATATGAAAGTTGTATATTGCTATTCTGTTTATCCTTATGGAGACATTAGAAGTTGCAATTTTGGGGGGGAAATGTTTCAATTGCAACAAAGTAAGAAAAAAGATAAGATTCCATTTTCTCAAGAGATATAAATAAGTATAAGTGACCGGCTTCTAACTATAGGGGATGCAGTTGCAAGCTAACTCAAGACAGTTTAGTTAAAAATTAATTAACGTAACGTTAAAATTTCGATGTAAAAATATTGTAAACAGTTTTACAGGATATGAGTAATAAATCTGAAATAATAATAATAATAATAATAATAATAATAATAATAATAGTGGTAGTAGTAGTAGTACTGAAAATTGAAATAATAAGAATATTCTCTTTTTAACATATTCAAAGTTTCGGACCTAAAAGTAACGAGTTACTAACGCGTTACTTTCGAAGTAGGGTAACAGTTTTCTGGGGCAAATAACGCGTTAGTAACGCGTTACATTTTAAGGCAAAGTAAAGTAACTTGTAACGCGTTACATTTTTATAAGTAACTTACCCAAGACTGCTAAAAACTAATGTTAGTGCATCATACTTTAGAAGATATTAAAGATTTTTGGTGGGGGATAACTTCATATGAAGCTATCCCCCACCTATTTTCAATTACACGGATTATCACTAAACTTAGCACATGCTTAGTGCATCGTTAGTGCACTAAAACACACTAAACGCTAACGTTAGTGCTAGTATACTTTAATAGATTTTTCGTGGTGGCCGACTTCAGAAATATCAAATTTCATACTAATGGACGTAAAAACATTTGACAAGCACCAATCGTTAGTGTACTAAAACGGACTAAGCACTAACGTTAATGCTAACATATCAGAAAATTACAGAAATATCGAATTCCGTACTAATGGACGTAAAACATGGGGCAAGCAGCAATCGTTAATGCATCGTTAGTGCACTAAAACGCACTAACGTTAGTGCTAACATACGTTAAGATTATTCAGGGTTTTTGCTAGGGAGCCAACATCAGAAATATCAAAATCCATACTAATGGGCGCTGAAAACTTAGGTAAGCAGCAATCGTTAGTGTACAGTTAGTGCACTAAAACACACTAAACACTAACGTTAGTCCTAACGTACCTTAGGATAAATGCAGGATTTTTTATGGGGGGGCTAGGTTCAAAAATATCAAATTCCATACTAATGGACGTACAAACAAGGTTCAAGCGACAATCGTTAATGCACTAAAACGCAATAATCACTAACGTTAGTGGTAACATACCTTTGGATTTGTTCAGTATCTTTGGTGGTTGCCAACTTCAGAAATATCAAATTTCATACTAGTAGACGTACAAACATGGGACAAGCGGCAATCGTTAGTGCATCGTTAGTACACCAAGCACTAACGTTAGTGCTAACATACGTTAAGATTTATTCAGGAAGTTTGGTGGCAAACATTCCTGACACCCTAACTCAGCCCCTAACGGCCATTATGACCGCAAGGACGGAAACTAGGGATTGAATATGTCATACGTTGTCTGCGGTCTCATCATGCTAAAATGTCCAAACCGTTTGTTATGATTTTTTGCAAGTTTTTTTTCACCAGTTGCGCTTTGAAATTTTCCATAAATCTATTCTCTCCGTTCGATCTATCTAGTTGTGGTATAAATTTCTTGGATGATTTTGTTAGCCAGAAATCAGATGAAAATTTTTAAACTGGCGGCCCTTAGAACTTTCCAAAATTTCATAGATTTCCAACTTTCCACTATTAGCAGTTTAGAACAGAATTTTGCACCAAAAGGGGTAATGACAATATCTTGACTGAGTGTGAAAATCAGAATGCTCAATAAATAATTTCAAAATGGTGGCTGTTGGAACTTTTGGAAAATTTGTAATTTAAGCAATTACGAACCGATCGGAAGCAAACTTGAAGAAAAAAATTGTTATTTACAATACCTTAGTTGAGTATGAACATCAGCATGATCAAAAATTTCAAAATGGCGGCCGTTGAAAATTTTCAAAGAAATTACGTATATCTTGCGGCTCTATGCCGAAATTTATATTTAATGTTCCATGTCTAGGTTGAACTGAAATTTGGCTGACTTGAAAGAGGTTATGTGTAAAAAATAAGATTTAATTTTTCACTTCTTTAGACTTTAATATACGTTATATGGCAGAAAGTTATTCAATGAACTCTAAAGTTTTATATCCTAAACACGAAATATTTTACTTCCAGTATTTTCCTAATACTGTATACCAACAAACGTAACCCATATTGTAATACCTTTTAAAGAGCAATATACAATGACAATTATTATTAAACCACAAACACTGTTTAAACTCAAACAAGTTGAAATTCTGATCTTTATTAAGAATACAATAAGGGATGCATTATTAAATAATATATTTTATCAAACATACGCAACACCTTTGATGTTTGGAATTCACTATAAAGGTTCAATGATTATTAACAAATAAATTCTGAAGAGAAAAAATTAAATTATAATTTTCACTTTAATATATCAGAAATATGTTGTTGTATTTTATGTTTATTCAATAAATATTTAGTTTACTTACATTCAGTTATCGTATTGTATTTCAAATACTTGTTCTTCAGTTTCAGACATTTGAAAGACATCCTTGTTCATTGAATAGTTTACTATTTCTTACAACTTGGATACATTTTTTGACACGATTTTAAAAATATATTTCTGTGCTTTCAGGAACTTCATAATGTGTTTCTTCAATGATATTCAATGATAGTTTGGCACTTTACTAAATATTTCATATTTCCTCTTGATTCTATAAAATTTTATTTTTCCATGAACTATTTATAAAGGTAATAGTTTACACTTTAATATTCACTTCTATCTTAGATTCAGTTATCATCTTGGTTTTACAAGTATTTTTCTTACATTTTCACGTACTTGAAAGAACTATTCAGTGAATATTACTTACCTTCAGTTTTCTCCTCGATTTTACAAATACTCGTATTGTTTTTCAGTTACTTAAAACGTGTATTTATTTTACTAACTTACATTAAATTATTAATTTGATTTTACAAACACTTTTGCTTTCCCAGACACTTTTAAGGTGTATTTATTCAGAAAATTGTTTACAGTTTCTTTCTCTCTTCAAACTTACATTAAGTTTTCTTTACATATATTTTTTGTATATTCACGTACTTGAAAGATTATTCAGTAAGCAGTTCACACGTTACATACCTTCAATTTTCTCCGCGATTTTACCAATATTTGTGTTGTTTTCAGTTATTTGAAAGATGTATTGATTGTTACCAACTTGCATTCAGTATTATATTCCATTTTAGAAACATTTATTATTTTCAGCTAATTGGAAATGTGAATTGACAAATTCGGATCTCCAGAATACTTATTTGATTTCGATAACCGGATCAGTTTGGCCATCCCTTCAGTGAATAGTTTACACTTTGCTTACTTTCAGTTTTGTTCTCGATTTTACAAACATTTGTAATTTCAAGCGCTCGTACCTGTGAAGATTACTAATTGAGTGGTGTTTTCATAAAACTCGTTATGAACAAGTTTCTCGATTTTGAGATTATAATATTTCTTTATGTTTTGGGGTTCGTAGAATTTAATGATGCTATCAGAATTGGGCTAAACATAATAAAAGATTAACAGTTTTTTCGTTCATTCTAATTTTGATATCACCATTCAATTCTACGAAGCCGAAAACAAAGAAATGTCATCATCTCAAAATTAAGTTACTTGTAGACAACGAGTTTTGTGAAAACGCCCCTCAATTGTACATCATATTTTATACATTTGCAATGCCGAAAAGTTTTTTTGTATAGAAGCTTCAAAATCAATTCTACAATGGAGTTTAGGATAGACCCATCAAAAATTTACATTATTAGAACCTAAAAATCCGTTCCTTTCTAAAAAGGGAAGGATCACTCAGATTACCTCGAAACCCAACTTCAAATTTCGTACACAAGTAGGTCAGCAACAAAGAGTTTATCTAACCAAAAATTATCTGCAGCTTGAACTGCAAGGTCTTTGAATAGGAGGGTAAAGTTTTGACGCGTGCTATCTTTACAGTGCTTGTTCCGTAACGGCTAAATATCTCGGTTAGAATGCGTTTATGAAAACTTCATACAGACAAATGTTGTAGAAAATCAACAGAGCTACTGGATGGGGTAAGCAATCAAAATGTGTGTGACCCCCATGGGTCAACTTTGATTTTTCAATTAGGAACTTGCACTTTTTATTGCATATTCTGTATCTACGAAAATTGATAAAAATATGTTCTGGTTAAAACTTTAGTTTTGGAGTCTTGGTTCCGAAAGCAAATTAAGGGTGAAAAGTGTTAAAGTTCCGGAAAGACAAAATATCTCGGTAAAAATAAGTATTTTTGAAAATTTCAAAGAAAAAATGTTGCAGAAAAGCAACAGAGTTATCGAATGGGGTAGCCAATCAAAATGTATGGGGCCCCCGTGTGGTCCAATGGGGCCGAAATTTGATTTTTAAATAGAAACCTTCACTTTTTGTTGCAGATTCAGTATCTACGGAAAATAAATCAGAACATGTTCAGCTTTTGTGTGAAAATCTCTTTAGGCTGACTTACTTGTGTACGAAATTTGAAGTTTGATTTCCACATATTTTCAGTGACCTACCCGTTCCATAGCTCTGTTGATTTTCTGCAAATTTTACCTTTTTCAAATTTTCAAAAACACATTCTAACCGAGATATTTAGCCGCTCCGGAACCTTAACACTCCTCAGCATTCCAACCCACTTCTCACCTTTTATCTGCTTTCTTGCCCTGTAGTGCCCCGGACTCTCATTCTATAGTTTTGAGCAGGACATATTCTTGTTTATGCTTTTTGTAGATACAGAATCTACAATAAATAGTGCAAGTTCCTATTTAAAAAGTGAAAATTGGGCTCTATTGGGCACACACAGGATTCGACACAGTTTGATTGGCTAGCTTATCCGAAAGCTCTGCTAATTTTCTGCAACTTTTGCCTGTATCAAGTTTTCATAAACGCATTCTAACCGAGATACTTAGCCGTTACGGAACAAGCACTGTAAAGATAGCACGCGTCAAAACTTTACCCTCCTATTCAAAGACCTTGCAGTTCAAACTGCAGATAATTTTTGGTTAGATAAACTCTTTGTTGCTGACCTACTTGTGTACGAAATTTAAAGTTGGGTTTCGAGGTAATCTGAGTGACCCTTCCCTTTTTAGAAAGGAACGGATTTTTAGGTTCTAATAATGTAAATTTTTGATGGGTCTATCCTAAACTCCATTGTAGAATTGATTTTGAAGCTTCTATACAAAAAAACTTTTCGGCATTGCAAATGTATAAAATATGATGTACAATTGAGGGGCGTTTTCACAAAACTCGTTGTCTACAAGTAACTTAATTTTGAGATGATGACATTTCTTTGTTTTCGGCTTCGTAGAATTGAATGGTGATATCAAAATTAGAATGAACGAAAAAACTGTTAATCTTTTATTATGTTTAGCCCAATTCTGATAGCATCATTAAATTCTACGAACCCCAAAACATAAAGAAATATTATAATCTCAAAATTGAGAAACTTGTTCATAACGAGTTTTATGAAAACACCACTCAATTAGTAATCTTCACAGGTACGAGCGCTTGAAATTACAAATGTTTGTAAAATCGAGAACAAAACTGAAAGTAAGCAAAGTGTAAACTATTCACTGAAGGGATGGCCAAACTGATCCGGTTATCGAAATCAAATAAGTATTCTGGAGATCCGAATTTGTCAATTCACATTTCCAATTAGCTGAAAATAATAAATGTTTCTAAAATGGAATATAATACTGAATGCAAGTTGGTAACAATCAATACATCTTTCAAATAACTGAAAACAACACAAATATTGGTAAAATCGCGGAGAAAATTGAAGGTATGTAACGTGTGAACTGCTTACTGAATAATCTTTCAAGTACGTGAATATACAATAAATATATGTAAAGAGAACTTAATGTAAGTTTGAAGAGAGAAAGAAACTGTAAACAATTTTCTGAATAAATACACCTTAAAAGTGTCTGGGAAAGCAAAAGTGTTTGTAAAATCAAATTAATAATTTAATGTAAGTTAGTAAAATAAATACACGTTTTAAGTAACTGAAAAACAATACGAGTATTTGTAAAATCGAGGAGAAAACTGAAGGTAAGTAATATTCACTGAATAGTTCTTTCAAGTACGTGAAAATGTAAGAAAAATACTTGTAAAACCAAGATGATAACTGAATCTAAGATAGAAGTGAATATTAAAGTGTAAACTATTACCTTTATAAATAGTTCATGGAAAAATAAAATTTTATAGAATCAAGAGGAAATATGAAATATTTAGTAAAGTGCCAAACTATCATTGAATATCATTGAAGAAACACATTATGAAGTTCCTGAAAGCACAGAAATATATTTTTAAAATCGTGTCAAAAAATGTATCCAAGTTGTAAGAAATAGTAAACTATTCAATGAACAAGGATGTCTTTCAAATGTCTGAAACTGAAGCACAAGTATTTGAAATACAATACGATAACTGAATATAAGTAAACTAAACTATTTATTGAATAAACATAAAATACAACAAAATATTTGTGATATATTAAGAAAAGTAAAAAGTAAGATCCAAGAAATCCATTCCCTAAATATTGGATACACACTCGCAAGATGTACCTGTGTGTGAATTATGGAGCAAAGTAGGAGTTTTTAACATTTGGACAATATTCCTAGGCTCTGTGATCTAATACATTTTTTTATAATTAGTCTCGTTCTTACTGAATTCTGAGTGAAAATTATAATTTCATATTTTCTCTTTTTCTCTTTTATAATTTCAATAATATAAAAGATATTATTTTATAAAGCATCCCTTATTGTATTCTTAATAAAGATCAGAATTTCAACTCGTTTGAGTTTAAACAGTGTTTGTGGCTTAATAATAATAGTCATTGTATATTGCTCTTTAAATTGTGTTACAATATGGGTTACGTTTCTTGGTATACAGTATTAGGAAAATACTGGAAGTAAAACTTTAGAGTTCATTCAATAACTTTCTGCCATATAATGTACATTAAAGTCTAAAGAAATTAAAAATAAAATATTATTTTTTTACAAATAACGTCTTTCAGTACAGCCAAATTTCAGTTCAACCTAGACATGGAACATTAAATATAACTTTTGGCATAGAGCCGCAAGATATACGTAATTTCTTTGAAAATTTTTAATAGTTCGTTTACTTGAATGCGTCTTGCCATGGTAATTAGGGGTACAATGTGGCACATAAATTATATAAGAAAGCAATATAAAAATTATCAGAAAAACACATCTAGTTATATAGATTATATTTAGCTTTAAAATATATAATATCAATAAACAAAAGCAATATTTCTCTTCAGTTATGTTTAAACATGCAATATTCTATTTGTAACACGCAATACTCTACATTTAACATATCCAAATATAACATGAGTTATCAAATGAATATTTTATATTTGAATATTACAGACAGTAAGATGTTCGTTAGTGAGAGTAAAAGTAACGTTAGGATATATTTTTTTTAATATAAATCAGATGAAGAGAGTTTTCCTATAACTTTAAACTGAATTATATATTTTTTTTTTGTTTTTGTTTTTCTTCAGGACAGCACACAATAGACCTTACAACTGTTCCAAATTTTAACCTATTCCAAATTTGATGTCGCTATACTGTTACAAAATTATCGTATCTCACCTTCACTACATAAAATTTTTCAGGTATGTGCAGTTTTCTAAACTTGCTGTAGAAGCTGAAAGAGGGGATTTGTGTAGTTCCCTCCCTTCTTTTTCCCTAGGACTAAAAGCGAAGACAAGGGCGCAACGCGGCTGCCTTATCTTCTTCAAACCTTTGACAGGTGGACTGGAATAGCTATGTAAAAATACTATTTTTTTATTGGTGTATCAGGATATGATTTCAATTCAAATTATTAGAATTCTTCCTTTCTTCACAAGGAATAAAACAAAAAAGTTGGTCTTTATAGTGTAAGTGGTTGCAAAGTTAGACATATTGTAGTTTGGAGAAAACAAAATCATTTTATTTATTTTTTAATAATTTATATCTGAAAAACTAGGAGACAAATGTACGTTCTAAGTATTTCAACACGTTCATAAACTTCTGAAGAATGCTCTAAAAAACTGATTTCCCATTAAAGATACCCGGTAGCAATTTTCTGTCTATAAGCACCAACAGTAAACTTTCTAGCGGCGACAAACGAGGAATATCCTCTTAAGAGAAATAGATCGTTTACTTTATTTATCCCTAGGATCCATTCTTAGTCTAAATACAATTGTCATATTCAAACTGAAATTCTAATAAAGAATTTTCTTTGATGTTTCATTATTAAGTAATCGATAACATTTGTCACGTGAATTACCAAAGAATAGGTTTTTTATTATTCAATGCACTTTCCCTGTAGAAAGTACGTTTCTGCAAGAGTTAGTTTGAATTCGTGTTTAACTTCTTGTTGAAAGCGTCTCGTACTTGGTTTCTTATCAATTCTGTTACTTCCTCTATGGAAGCCTCGTAGCCCGACCTTGAAGTAATACAGTATTGACGCATGCTAATTACAGTTCACATGTTAAACGGAAGAAAGTGAACGCATAATTCATGTGAAATTGAATTGTGTCGTGTTTCTTTTATCATGTTCCTCAGAATTATTTGTTATGTGCTTCTCGCACGAAGACTACAAAATGAGTTGCTATAGTAAAGGTCATGGCTTTTCATATATTTTTGCCATTCTGATTGAGTGTATTGAAGCACACTAAATGTTTATCTAAATTCGATATAAGAATATACAATCAAGTTTAGATGACATCAAATTAAAACACTCGTATATTAGGTAATTCAAAGGTTTGGGCTACAGTTCTTATGTGTAAAGCATTCACTTCCATTCTACATACATTGAAGGAAGATAGTAAGTATCTTGATTATGCTTCTAAGGGAGTAAGGTACTTTGGTATACCTTTTTCGGCTTTTGAAAACAAAGAAAAGCAGTGTAGAAAGTAACATAGTTTACTGCTTTTAAATATATTTTAGAAATGTGTATGAGCTTAACCCATAAGTAATGTCGGATTTTTGCACCGTGAGGAAAAGAACGATAACTTACCTGGAACACTATCGTTAGTCAGAAAAATAGTCTCCATCAGACTCCATAACACTCTGCCACCTGTCAACCAATTGTTGAATAGGCCGCTGAAAGAAGTCACCGGTTTTGAAGGCAACTGGGTCACTGTTCGTCGTATGTCATCCCCATTTTGCAATGTTTTCCCGGCAAGGTGGTTTCGTAGGATGCAAAAAAGACAGTAGTCTGTTGTCAGATTCTTAAACAAAACACGCTTTTTAAGCCTTATTATAAAATTATAATATTTAGAACACCCATGCTCTCATTTTCCGATTCATCAATTTATTATTTTTTTTACTTTTTAGTCCATTTTTATTTGCTTAAAAAAGCGTCGTATTTATTTTTTAAATCTTTTTTAAATTTATATTATTTATTTTTCTTTTCGGTTTATTTCGGTGTTCATACTTTTTCTCCAGCTAATATTTTGTGGCCTAAAGCGTTCTGCAACCAGCCAAACCCAGAAGTTTGTAATAACAAAATGTTAAAATATGTTTGTAAATATATACATATATAGAAAAATATGAAAGTAACAACGGAATGTTGTATTGTCACCCGACTTACGTCGCTGTGCAAAATTTCTTCATTGTATGACGTCGGGAAATGAGTTAAATTAACGTTGCAAAATTTGTACCCCCAGAAGAAACATGATTATGGAGTAAGTTAATAAAAAGTGTTTAAAAAGGAAACATTCTTATTGAAAACTAAAATTACTTTTGTATCAGTTATACATATTTTCTTTTTTGCTGTATGTTTTGGAATGAACGTTTGAATAGTAAGATGCCTGAACAATTATACTTGCATCAAGGAAATTAGAAATTAGATAAAAAGGCAGCAGCAGCTAAAAACTTAAAGTTGCAGTAAAGTTTACTTGTCATTGGTGTAGATAACTGGTCCACCCCTATCAAACACGAAGAATGCGAAAATCGAGTATTATGGTTTAATTTCTTTGCTAGATGTAGAATAATATTGTTAAACCAAACACTTTTTGCTCTCTCTCTCCCTCTCTCTCTCTCGTTCCTTTTGTGGGAGGGGTAAGTCCTCCAGGCCCCCTTCCAACTTTATTTGAAGCCTGAATACGGGAAGGAAAAGAGGGAGATTACTCTTTCTTTAAAAAAATGTTAAGTTTACCAATATTATTCTGCATCAAGCAAAGAAATTCAACCATATTAGTCAATTTTCGGATTCTTCGTCTCCAACAAATCTTAATAAGTCATTCTGAAACTACTTGGACAATCCCCCAGCCCCCGCCCATCAATAAACCTCACAATAAAAAACATTCAACCAGCACATGCCCAAAATTCACCTATCTAAAATGCAATGACGTCACTACCAACATGCACCTGCGAACATAAAATCTCAATCAACACACATCAATACGAATATTTCTGATGACAAGTGCGGTTGAAAATGGAGGAATTAGACGAAGTGAATTTCAAAACTTTTGCAGCAAAATTTCAATCTGAAGAGGCTGCGTTACCGTTCATGATACGCATAGGGATAGTTCCGGACGAGAGTACAACCTATACGTGTGACAAGTGTGATTCAGAAATGAAATGTGTAAGAGATAAAACAGTGCAACTTGTTTACAGATTTAAATGTGTAAAACGAAAACGAAAAGCATACCAGGAAGGCTGCTCAAATACAATAAAACCTGCATACAACACGTGGCTATACCGAACAAAAATTAGGGCAAGTGAAATTCTGTTTCTGATCCTGTGCTTTGTAACGAAAATGACTGTGACATTCGTCTTGGAAAACACAAATCTAAATAAAAAAACTGTTATTAATTATTACTCTTTCTGTCGAGAAATTTTCGAACTGATCTGTTCGCAAACTGAGAACATTCAAATAGGAGGAGCAGGACTAACGGTGGAGGTGGGCGAAACATTTCTTGCCCGCAGAAAATACAATAGGGGCAGAAAATCAGAAGCAGAAACGGTAACCATTTTCGGCATGTTCTGTAGAGACAGTAAACAAGTACTATTTTATAAAGTTGCGAATAAATCACGAGCTGCTTTATGGCCCTGTATGCAAAAATATATAAAACCAGGAACAAATGTCATCTCAGACTGTGCCAAGTAATATGAAGACTATGAAAAGTGCATGCCATGTCCTTCGAGAGTCACTCCACAGTTTGTCATAAAAAAGAGTTTGTAATAGCAAGTAACCCTAGCATACACACGAATAATATACAGTCTTGAAACCGGAGGGTAAAGGAAACTATCAAATCAACACAAAATGAAAAACACATCAAACAGTACATAGCTACATGCCTATACATGGATAAATTCCTAAAAACCCTTGAAACCTGGACAAAAAATTAAAGTCTTTTTATCCCCTATAATCTATGTATATCCAGGTCCAAGAAAACAAGGATTACAAATCAGAGAATTTTTTTTTAGACACCGTCAACTTCTACATCACAACCATCCTCTTCAAAGGGTGTACTCGGAGACTAAAGACAAGTGAAGCGAGTAACAAAACTGCATATCAAAACCAGAAAAAAGGAGCAAAAAATACATATTTATTACTCAAGTTTGCAAAATTATCTTTAGTTTACATCTGCACGTTTAGTATTATTATTATAGTTAAATAATTGTGTTGAGTTAAAGGGTTTGGTTTTATTAGTAGTTATTTTGAATGCTGAACTAACAACTATTTCATATTCCGAAAAGTGACATAGTGGGAAAAATAATGAAAAGTGACATGAAGTCCAAAATACATCGTCAACTATACATTCAAACCGAAGTCAAAGGAAAAGGAATAAATAAGAGGTAAGTCGCAATATAAAAATTAATATTATACTTTCTTCATATATTTATGTATGTGATTTCAACAAAGCTTTCAATAACAAATTAGAAACCGAGAGTGGACTAGTTATCTACACACTTCCTGTTTACTTGTCAAGGTGACCGATAGGTGACAGCGTCGTTTGCTTCCCGGTTGTCATTCTAATTGGACATTGCTAAAGATAATTTACGAAAACCGAAATGTGTTAAAACATTATAAAATAATATAAAGAGAGCTTCAATGACTGTTATTGTGCATACATATCTCTCTTATCGACAGTATAACAACTTAAACCGAACCAGGTGCAGTTAATTCTGTAATGCAGAGATACGTAGTATTGGCGAAGTCATTTCTTCAACTTGACGTAACTTAACCTAGCCTAACCAACTTGTTCGTGTACTACCGAGGACTCTGACAAGTAAAGTACCCGAAGTGAGGACTCGAGTTGCTCATCAAGTGATACCTTAAATTGAAGCTAGTGACGAGTATAGTACACCTGTGAAATCCTAGCTGCAGAGCTCCAGTAATAAAAAGGTTATGGCGGGTCAAAGTTCAAATAGAAAGCTAATTTAGCTGCTTGTGATGTCCATGTTTTGCTGATTATCCCGATGGTAATACGTCGTAAGTTGATCCCAATTAATGTAATGTGTAGAGTGATATCCCTCTCTCTGCGTGATATCCCGCTTTCTTTTATTCGTGTATGAATGTCCTTCTGCATGTTTGCTCCTGTTATTGATGTCAATAAAAGTTCATTTTTCTTTTCGTTCTAGAAAATGGAAGCAGGTGCTATCGTTCATGCTCTGTATGAGAAATATGGATTTGTTAATAGGAGAATGAATAGGTATGAAGATTCATTGTACAAACAAATAGTGGAGATACTTGAGGACAAGATGGAAATCATAGAAGAAGTTAGAACTCTTGGATTTGCTGGTGACAGTGATGAAAGCGATGATGGAGACTACGGTGATGACGTCTTTGATGAGGAAATGCCAAGTACATCGCAAGGTTCTCAAACACATCAAGAGTCTCCGACATCTGTAGCTTCTTCAGGTGAAGAATATCAGCCTTCACCAAAAAAAAAAAAAACACACACATCTTGGACGATGATTATAAAGAAGCAGCTTACATGTTTTGGACACACAATGAGAACCTAAAAAAGAAACGAAGGAAATTTTCATCTGTCAAGTCACAGTATAGATTAATTCAATCGAAAAACATCCTCTTTGAATATGAGAAAAAAAGACAAAAACCCAGTTATAAGAAACTTAATGCAGCAGTTCACGATAAATTCAAAGAAATGGTCGAGAGATGTGCAATTATACACGACAGGACTCTTCGCTTTTGGGCTCTTCAGATAAGTAAAGAGCTAGATCCGGATAATACTCTACAATTCAAGGCATCTCGTCACTGGCTGTCTAATTTTAAAAAGAGAAACAATATCGTCAGTCGTTCTATCACGCATAGGGTTACCAAACGTGGAAATCAAAAGAGGCTGAATTACATCACTTATCTACGACATTTATTACGTCCATGAAAGAACTTATGTTACTAGAAGACTTGAATCCTCGTCAAGTATTAAATGCTGATCATAGTCGATTTGACAAGGAACTCCATGCATACAGAACTCATAGGACTAAAGGTACGGTAGTTGTAAGAGGTGCATTTAGATCAGTCAGTGCTATTACTCATTCATATATGATCATGCCGGTTATTTCCATGGATGGTGAAATATTGTGTCCGATGTACGTTCTTGTATCCGAATGCAGTGGTCAATTTCCAGGAAATAAGCAAAAAGATCCCGATAACATAGTGTCACATCCAGGAAAGACTGCAAACATGAACAAAAATGATTTAAAAGAGTTTTATTCTGTATTCTGGAATAGCCTGCCTGCCGATCGTGATAAAGTCTTGCTTTTGCTGGATTCATGGAGTGTAAATAAGGATGATAACGTATCAAATGAATTATGCCCTAATCATATAACACTGTTCAAACGTTTAATTCCTGGTGGTTGCACTGGTTTTATTAAACCACTTGATGTTTACTTCTTCCGTCCATATAAATCATTTATCAGGTTCATTACTGACACAGTTATCGCTTCCTCGAACATTAATCTCTGGCATCGGGATAACATTTTACGAATGCAGTCCTTCACTCTCTTCCAATTCAGCGCCTCACGATTTCGCAACATGATCAGGTTTGCGTTTTACAAAAGCGGCTACTTGGATGAGGAGCCCGAGCCCTGGATGTCTCCATTGGATTATTGTATTGATTCTAATATACGTGACGGGTGTTACAAGACCTCATGTGAGAGCATCTCTTTTGTCAAGTGTGCTCATCGTGAGCAAAGTATCTGCTTATCACACGCCTTCATTGACGACTTACATATTGATTGTATCAATGTGTAGTACTTTGTACGTGCCTCTTTCCTTCAAATGAATCGCATTTCAATTCAAACCCATGTCCTTCTGACTTTTGTTCTGACTTTCGTTGTGACTTGTTTCAATACAATTCGCTTTCTCTTTGAACTTTGACCCTCCATAACCGTTTTATTTCTGGAGCTTTGCAGCTAGGATTTCACAGGTGTACTATACTCGTCACTACCTTCAATTTAAGGTATCACTTGATGAGCAACTCGAGTCCCACTTCGGGTACTTTACTTGTGAGTAGCAAACGCAGGATCGACGGTACTTCTACAGTGTCGGAGGGTGCAAGTTAGTGTGAGAAGCAGTCATTGCACAACGACTGATAATCTCAACATCCATTTTACAGTGACAAGCACCTCTAACTACATCACTCTTTTGACAGGACCATTCGTTTGAATTACATCCTCACACTTCAAGGGCCTCTTGCCCTATTCATTGTTATCATGACTGAATATCAAGGACAACATAGACCAGCACCGACAGTTCCAGGACCACCACAGTACTGTAACCTCGTCAAGACCAAACGCAATCAGAATCAATCATCTTCTGCACTCTCAAGATCACCAAACAACTCACGTTGTAGTTCACCACCCTTAAAAGAGAATACACCGTTCAGCAATTCAGAATCAAAAAACGAACAAGCAATGCACTTAAATGATAGAGAGCAATTTCCGGACCTCACTTCAGCCAAAACCTCAGAATATCACTCATTTCTGCTGATAAACTTTGATGCTAAATTTCAACATCTGAAACATATATTACTGCAACTTATGAAATATGTGCCACGTGATATTATTACGAGAATTATTCCAACCAGAAACGGTATTATTATCACATCCAACCAGAAACGGTATTATTATCACATCCACAGACAAAGACCTAGCTACTAAAATCAGAAACCGACATAGCTTTGAAATTTTCGGAAAAGCAGCTAATATGACTCACATCAACAACAAACCGCTCCGTCAACCACAGCCACCGCACAAACCACCTACTCTTTCAGTAGTCATCCGCGAGGTTGAGCATATGATAACAGATTAGGAAGCTGAAACAGAATTAAAAGCAGAGGGATATTCTATCATCAAGTGCATACGCATTATGACCAGACATGGCGGACCAACATACATGATTCGTGTGCTGATAAACCATCAGGAAACCATAGACGATCTTCTAACACATGGAGCATACATAAACAGAAGACAATACCGAGTCGAGCCATCGCAGTGGAAGCCACCACTGCCTATTAGATGCAAAAATGTCAGATGTACAGTCTCGAACTAAAGTAAATGTAGGTTGGAGTTATAAGAAATAGTAACATTTTCCTCCAGAAGAATTGCTGCACTGTATGCCAAATAGTGAGACAACCAACATGAGAGTACAAATATGCGCGAAAACATGATTTGTCAGGATATTCCTCTATTTGAAAGAAGAAATATTTAGTACGTGAGTATCGTTTAGAGAACCACGAGAGAGTTGACAGAAATTCCTTTGGTAGAATAGCCACGCGACCAAACCTCTCGCCTACAACGCACAGCGGTCCCAATCAGTGGTGCATTTCTGAAAAATAAAGTGGCCTGGCGGCGAACGTATTTAGGAAACGAGTCCGGGGGCCCGGCCCCCCTCCGAAATGAAGATTTTTTTGTAAAATTAATATAATTTTAGGGAACATTGTATGTATTTTACGTAAATTTCGCACCCAGATAGACCTCGCCCCCACTCCAAGGCACTGGACCCCGCCCCCGAAACCAACTTCTAAAATCAGGCCTGCCTGGCACCCAACAGCTTGTGTGTTGCGGTAATATTATGTAGCATGTTAAGAATAAAGAAATAATAATAAAAAACAGGTAAGGGTGGGGAGAGGATTCGCAAAACTGAGTTAGTATTTTATTGAGGGTTGATATATTTCAGAAGTGAAATTCTATGATGCTACTTACTTACGAAAATCTCTCAGATGCGAAAAAGCACGGAATGAATCACCGGTGGTTACTCCACTACTGTTTCTAAAATTACAAAAATATTTGCTGGTCCAAGGAGCAATGGAATGTGTGACTATTGTTGCGTAAATGGAGAGGAAGAAAAAGAAAAGATCTTATTAATAATACAAAAAAATACATTTTTCACCTCATACATTTGTATTTTATCAAAATTGTTAAACATTGTTGCGTATCCGGTTCTATTAAACGAAGTACCCTTTTCTTCTTGGCAGTGTTATGGTCGGTGTCGTCGTTATCGCTTCCCATTTCATCGCTTCTCGAAAAGAGCGTGTGCCCCACTTCATCGCTCGTGATGACAAATGTGGATTTTCCTGGTAATGACTTCCCATTTCATCGCTCGGAGAAAAGAAACTAGTTCGAAACAAATAAGCAGTTGAAAAAGTGAAATATATATAAAAAAATAAACAAATCAGTAGCTGCAAATATGAAATAGATAACAAAATAAAGTCAACAGATTGCATTTTGCAACTTTCCGGACTAATCTATTGTGCCACACTTCTGCCATATTTGTGGTTCTGTGCTTCCGCCCAAAACAATTCCGAATATCTTTGACAGTGTAATTTTAAAAACACTGCTGCACGAAATAGTCATTAAACTTTTACACTAATTCTATAGCCGGTGAAGTTTCCATTATTTTTAAGCACCCATCGTCGACATCCATATAGGAGACAAAAAAACTAAAGTTGCCATCACGTTACATGTTGCCTCACTTCCTCATTATCTCTGTAGTTTTACTATTTCGAGATCCTGCACTTTTCTCCACAAACACTGTTTAAAGTGGAAGTTACAACCATGCAACTTGAACGCAGGAAATATTTCTCGAACAGCCGTTATCATAGAAGTTTCAAAATCTATCATCATAACCTTTAGATCCCATGCAAGCAGAATCGATTTCGGAAGTGAAAAAAGTTTTACGTAACTTTCTTTTTCTTTGTTGGGCATTAGACAATAAAGTGTTGGTCTGAATAAGCCCTCAACCTCGGCATGCAATGTGTACAATTGATCAAAGTATTTCGGGCTTGTTTTGAATGCCCCGTCACCGATCACAAGACTACTTCCACACAAGCCTAATATGACCAATTTGCTAACAAATCCAATAAATCTGGCATCTGTGTCAGAATACTCATCAAATTGTTCAAGCTTTTCTCCATCTGATGTCTTCAATATGTTTTCCGGAAACCTAATGTCGCTCACCGATTTCACCTAATGTCGCTCACAGATTTATTTACACATTGTCAACAGCCCGAACCTTCTTTTATGATTTTGTTCTGATTGAACTTGTAACCTTCGTAAACCAACAATGTTTCTCCTTTCATGCTTTCAATAAACTGAACTCCCTCCATTTCCCGATCAGAGAACCTGAGAAGGCAATAGGAAAAAAATGATAGATTAAGTCGATTCACTAGCATGAAATTAAATTACTCTATTTATTTATCGTAAATAACCCCTAGATTAACGAAATTAAATTGCACCCTTTATGATGCACTATACAAAACGATTTTGCAAGAAGCGCTGCAGTTACCACCCTTTTAAGCGCATTTGCTGTGTAATATAATATAATAAATACTATTACAAATTGCGATAATAATTTAGTTATTTATTGAAGAAAATAATTAAGGGAATACTGAAACAGTAAAACCAGTGAATTTTACGAGCGATGAAATGGGAGTTTATAACCAGGAAAAAAACACATTCGTCATAAATCTTATGGTTAGTAGAACATTTCTAAGAAATGCAGTCAGTGGTTCAAGTAACTGGAGAGGGAGATGGAAACAAGGAGTAATACCAACAACAAACAACCAACTATGTCCCTGTCCCAAATGTAATTGTTGTTTCGTTCAATTGTGAAGGTAGTTCAGTCGTGAACTAAATTTAACGCATGTTATATTATGTATTCAAAGTTTTATGGTGGTATTTTTATGTTTTTGAGCTACCGTACTCATAAATTGAAGAGAATATAATCGTGTAAGAGAAAAGGAAACTATAATTTTTCCTTCCTTACTTCTTCGCTAAAAACCAGGATTTTTATGCATCCCGAGAATTATTTTCAGGATACCGGAACGCAGATGTCGATTCCGGTACAGTTTCGGATTTTCCGGGACGAATAGCAATTCTAATTTAATTGGAATTTCAAAACAATGAATTATAATTAATTAACTGTTATTACTTCATGACAGTGTCCGATTTGTACAATTTCCAGAGAGGAGGATTTTTTCCTCAGAACGTAGAAAACCGTAGTTTATATCCGTTCATATCCCAGGCTTGGAAGATATTTCGAAAAACAGAGCCAAGAAAGATTTTCGAACAGAGGGGAGAAATCCCAACCATCCCCCGCTTCAAATCGAACACTGCTTCACAGTAGCAGCGTAAAGAGGCTGGCTAGTTGTTTTCCCTGAATATTAGTAAAAAAAAACTTCTCCGAGGTCTAAAACGTCTTGTGAATTTCTACGTGGTTGTAATACGCTTTCCTCATCATTCCGAAAATTACAGAAGAAATTAGATCGAACAAAACATATAGATAATGAAGCAAGAGTTCAGGACCACTGTCTTGCACTTTATATCCCAACATTTTATAATAACAGAATTTATTCCAAGACCAAAGCAAACTTAAGGAATCATCGTCATTACAGTCATCTTGAAAATTTAATAATACAGCAATAGGTTGCCCCATCCTATTAGAAACGAAATGAACAGCGCTAAGATGAAACAAAAAATAATGCAAGTTTATAACTATTATTTTCCCGCCGTAGTATCAGTTCAAACCGGATTAAAAGAGAGCACGAAGATTAAAACAACAACAGAAAGAGTTAAGGATGTCAGAAAGAAAACTTGTTATGGTGCTATGACGTGCGTTCGGGGTCGATAGTACCCACAAAGTAATATTGAGGATTAAGCAAATTTGGAGAAATAACTCGCAACAGAGAAACTAACAAAGGATGTATTAATCATGAATAAACACTATTTTTAAAGTATTCGTCAGCGGTATCCTCACACTTATATCTACTTTTATTAACTTACCTTCTTGGTACATTTTTAAATTTTCTTACAGTAAATGAATAATCGATTCATTCAACAAAATATTATCCTTTCTTTGGTTGATAGTCCTTTTAGCAACTTTCATTAATGTTCCACCGTCCTTCTTGCGACAACATATCACTATACAGCTTCCTGTATGAATTCTCATGTGAATGATTACGATCACTTACAAAAATGAATATGAAAGTTTCAATACTTTTCACTCTTTATAGTCAGTGAAGAATATTATTTGAAAAATGTCCACGCAATCAAACTATATTAAGAAATATATTATACGAATCCGCCCGCGATCGTATGTTTACTTCTTAAATTACTTTTCTGTTCGATATTCATGAAAGATAATATGCAACATGAGATGAGAAAAAAGTACTGAATGAAGATATATAAATCAACCTATTAAGAACCTCTTCTAACAAAGACTGTTCTAATGTACTGAGACTAAACGGAAATTTGTTAGATCATCAACTAATTACAACCTATGCGTTTATTTACTAGCATTAACGCATTCCTATCTATTCGGCTTTTCTTCTGTCTCGATAACACAACAAAGTCTTTGGTTTTCTCCGCACTACCTTACATAAATATTGGTGCTGAAAGACTAATCGAATATTGTTCATTTAAACCATCACTTCTTTGATACAACGAAATGTTCTGCTTTAATTTCGCAATGACATTAGATTCCTGGTTACAACAAAAGTTCCACAATACATTAAGCCATTTGTTCATAGACATCAGTTCGTACTCCATCCTCGGACGAACAACATTCAGAACAACTAAAAATATTATTTCGAACGACTACAGCGGCACGTAACATCCTACTCATGCTACAAAAGTTCATGTCATCCGCACTCCCTGTGCTGACGTGAAACAGGCTATCTTCAGCGAAGTCCTCGGGTTCGGTGTCCGGAAACAACGTCTACGCATTCCTCCCTATGCTGACGTCACAGATATACTCATCACTCACAACGCTGACGTGAGTATTCTTCATAAACCAGACAAACCCCTGTTGACATGCCCGCTCACCAACAACTTGGCTTGCGCTGTGGGGGATACAGCCAACAAAAGTACAAAGTAGCAAACTTCGGGTTCACTGCTGCTAACCACGGAGCTTTTCAGCAGTCCGGTGAGATTACAGCGAACTAAACCAGCTGCGGAATAATGACACAATTGTCCTTGGTCTTGGACTATTCTTAAATTCATTGTTGGTCTGACGAAACTGTATACCACCTACTGGATGTCCTATTAAATTCTTATCAACATGCACGGTAGTGCATGAGCCAAGTTCTTCAGGTCAGAAAACGTCAGCACTGCCAGAAGCATGTTATACAGGAACAAGAGTTTATGGCAAAATCGACTATTTGGGGGCCGTCGAAAGTAAGAAAAAAGATGTTAAAGATAGGAATATGAGCTTTTGCCGTTAAGGAGATATGGTAAATATGTGCAGATGTACAAAATTTCATATTAGTATCTCAAACTATGTTCTAGTTGTGGACCCCTGAAATTGCACATTTTAGGCTAACTGACACTCACTGAGACTGACTGACTCACTCATCATATTGTTTAGGGTGTTTGGAGTAAGCTAGAAACATGAAATTTGGTATGAAGGTAGAGGATGATAAGTAGATAAAGAAAAAATTCCGACATTTTGAAAAGGTCGCCATCTTGTATTCAAAATGGTCACCAAACCTAAAATTTCAAAGAATACACAGCCTAAACGACTAAAGCTAGAACAGTGAAATTTGGTATGAAACTACATCATTAATAGCAAATTAAGAAAACTTTTTAAAAATTTGAAAAAGTCGCCATTTTGGATTCAAAATGGCCGCCAACCCTAAAATTTTAAAGAATGCACAGCCTAAACGGCTGGAGCTAGAATAACGAAATTTAGTTTGACAGTACAACATTATTAGTAGATTATGAAAATATTACAAAATATCTCTAAAGACGCCATCTTGGATCCAAAATAGCGGACGTCATAAATCCATTTTCCACACTGCTTGAGCCAGAGATACGAAATTTGGCATAATGATGTATTATCAAGAGTAGTTTAGGAAAACAACAATGTTTTAAAAAAGTCACCATCTTTGATTCAAAATGGCAGCTGGAATACCATTTTTCACATCGTTCGAAATAGAGAAATGAAATTTGGTATGACAGTGTATCATCACGAGTATGTCACGAAAATATAAGAAAACGTTAAAAATGTGTCCATCTTTTTTCCAAAATGCCCGCCTAAGCCCCACTTTATAATGACTGAAGCTAGAGAAACGAAATTTGGTATGAAGGTGTATCATTACGAGTAGGTTAGAATAAATTCGGCTCGTCTCCCCTACTAGGGTGCATTTCCCAGCGGGAGTCTGATTGCGATAAAGAGGTGCGCCCCAGCGAGGCAATCTTGGAATTCTGGGGGCAGCGCCCCAATGAGGCGAAGCGAGCATATAAATTACACAAGTGTAAAAAGCTGCGAAATACGAGCAAAAGCACCAGGGGTGCAAAATGTCCAGTCAACTCCTTCAACCTTAAAAAGTGGTGAAATGGAATATGGATTAGCCTAGTTCCTCGCGCCAACTTCCAATACTCCTACGTGTCCCACCAAGTTTTACTCGTCACAAACGTTAGCACTGCCAGGAGCATGTTATACAGGCAGAATGTGGAAGTCTCCTCATTCGGACGCAGCGCTCTGGAGTATGAGGGAATATCTGCATCATGGGGCGCAGTGCCCTGCAGATTCTGGTTGTGATAAAAGGACGCAGTTCCTCCAAACTCCTCAAGTTCGATGCGCGGCCTGCCGTGGGATTCTTGGCGCAGCGACGCGAGCGAATCGAGGGGAGTATCAACACGCACGGCAGTGCATGCAACCGAGTTCCGCGTGTCACAAAACGTCAGCATGCTATACAGGAACAAGAGTTTATTGCGAAATCAGCGATTTTGAGGTTCTGTAAGAAAAAAATATGTTAAAAATTGAAATATGAAATTTCGAAGTATGACGGTATATCATCACTAGTAGATTACAAAATCTCTGCAAAGACATCATTTTGAATCCAAAATAGCTGACTTCATTTTCCAGACCGTTTGAACTAGAGATATGAAATTTAGCATAAATTTGGCAAATCACCGCTATGAGGGTGCAGCCCACGAGGAGATATGGGCAAAGGTCTGCGCAGCATGGGGCGCTGCCCCCAGAAAGTCTGATTACAATAAAGTAGCCCTAAAAATTTGAAGTTGGGGCGCACACGGAATTCTGGGGCAGCACACCCAGCGAGGCGAACCCAGTATATATACGACTCGGTCACGACCTACAAAAAGCTGTGAAATCCGAACAAAGCACCAGAGGTGCAAAAAGTGCAGCCAAGTTCTTTAACCCTAAAAAGGTGTGAAATGGGAGACGGATGAGCCAAGTTCCTTGGTGGCAGCATGTAACAGGAACAAAGGAACTTGGCGCGAGATGGCAAGGTTCATGATCCTCAAGCTATAATGGTGGTGGGGATCCTAAAATCCACTACGTCCACCGCCACCAACCCTAAGGCTGTTGCCAGCTCGCGCCAAGTTCCTTTGTTCCTCTTACATGATGTCACCAAGGAACTTGGCTCATCCGTCTCCCATTTCACACCTTTTTAGGGCTAAAGAACTTGGCTGCACTTTTTGCACCTCTGGTGTTTTTGTTCGGATTAACCTTTCTCGGCCTATGAAGTTCTGCTGCTTATGTTGTACCATATTGCTTGCCAATTCATTTCTCTCCTAGTTCGTATATCTATCCCGTTACAATGTCTTGTAATTATCCTTTCACAAAAATACTTCAAAAACTTTAAAATAATTCGATGGCGAAAATCAACTTCCGGCGGGTGAAAACCAACATCCTCTGTTGAGTATCGGACCAATTATGGCCGCTCAGACAGTTAGTCTCTATTCCATAAAATGTGATTATTTACAAATATTTGAACAGTGCTCTTGCTTTTAATGCGTATTACAATATCATTATATTTTAAGTGCTAAAGTAAAATTTGAACTCATTCACTCTATCATATATTGTGTTTATATATAATTAATGTAGCAAATGGATTTTTTTCTCAGCAGTACACGCTATAGTGCAGGGAACAACAGATCTTCATACTTTAAGGACTATGTGCAAATGCATGAATTAACCTGTTAAGTTTTGATTATATCATATCGCAAACGTAGACTGGTATACAAGGATACCGAGAAGGAGGTACTGAGAGAGGAGAAGGTATCATGTGCATACTAACATCAAGCTTACCATTACCGTTACCAACGTTTCGTTTCTTTATATATATCACATATTTCATATTCAGGGAAAATTTTACTTCGCCGTTACCGACGAATGAGCGAGTAGGTGCCGTCAACCTGATCTAATCGAGTCCTCGTAAACTCGGCCTGATTTGTCAGCCTACAAATGTATCGCTAGTCATCTTTAGATTTGTTTTTTTATGTGTTTGGGATCAAAAGTTTCTAAGTGTTCATAGTGACTGATAGCATTTTCTGTAGAGAGTCACTCTATGGTTCTCAATACTTCAAAGTGTATTTTACTTGTACAATTGTAACTTCGTTAACTTAAAACTTATCATAATCACACATTGGCTTAACGAAATTGAAAATGTACTTTCAAAACAATGACACAGAGAAATGTAACATTTTACTTTCAACACCCATGCGCACATATTTTTTTCCTCATTTCGTGATTGCATCATTAGCGTTGCAGTGTTCTCGTGACTGGACACAGGTAGATATTCTTTTATTTTCTAATAGGTTAAGCTTTTTCCGGGAGATAATATATCCATGTTGTACAAATCATCTTATTTCATTTCGTATGTATCTTGTTTATTTCGATACATTGAAGGCTCACTATCGTTTACTATAGTCTTGCTCAAGTTTATTATTGGTGATTTTTTCAGTAAAGTGGAGTAACCGAGAGTCCACATCATTCCGAGCTCTACTATCCATGACATACATCATTCACACACATATGAAGTACCAGATTTATTTTACCTGAGGTTGCCTACTACCATGTTTCATCTCAAAACAAATTCCTCCTATTACTCCTCTATACCCATATGAGCACTTTATTTACAGTTTATACGTTCTATACACTGTATATGGTCGTTCTCTGTGTACTCTATTTATGCGTATTAAACAAGAGTGGTTCTACTCCACTTATTATCCACCTTTTCCTCTGATTTCGGTCAAACAAGAGTTCTTCATTTATTTACTTATGAGCTTTAGGCAGCTTGGACTCCTATTATGGCAGAGTGATAATCACTATGTGCCATCTACTTAATCATGTTGAACTTTTAGGTTGTTTACAACAGTCTGTAGCTTCTCCAATCTGTCTCTGACTCCAATGACCGGGTAGTACTCCTCATGCTAATTCTTTATATATTTGGTGTTTGCTTTGTTTACACTTCTCCAAGTATTTATTAGACTAACTGAATAAGGCATACATTGGTTGCAATGAGCAACTAATTCAGACATAGGCTGAGGCAGCAAAGTGGTTTCAGGCCTCGTTATAGTCACCAGCTTATTATGGTATTTCTTATGCAAGTCGTTTACAGCTGCACGACACCCAATATAAGTAGTCCTATATGCACTTCTCAATTATACAATCTTGTGCACAGTGGCGTATAGTTAGGGCCCGCAAGGCCCGCAATGCGGTCGGGCCCAGGAAAAAGAGGGTCCGCGTCCAATTTTCTAGATTTATATTATTTAATGCAATTTTAATTTCTAATTCAAGGATAAATATTGCATGCAAAAGGCACAAACTAAAAACTTGATTGATCCGGAGTCCAGTTTTCTAATGTTAGGGGAATCTCCCATTTGTTAGCAAGGGATGTAGTTAACGACATTGCTCTTTCAAAGTCACTGTGATTTTTAACAATTTAGGCTACTAAGGAAATAATTTTTTTTCGTTCTTCTGGAAGATGCCAAAGAAGAATTATATGCTGCCACTCGTTATACGAAAGATTCCGTTATATAGATGGAGTTGTCGGATTGACTCATATTTGATATATAGACACCTTACGACCTCTAGAGTATATCCGGTGCAAGATGGCGCTACGACCGAAAATTACAAAAATACTTAAATTCGATTTTATAAGCATTTTAGACATGATCACGCCCCTACGTTGTTGTTAATAAGCGAAATTATGCGGGGCCCCGGGCAAGTCAATTACTTGGGGGCCATTTAATTTGGTATTAAGCCTCAATTTAAATTTATCGTCAGTAGCAGTATAACTAAGCATGAGTGACTGATGAATATGAATTTGTTAAAGGGGTCTATTTGTATTATTTAAGTAACTAACACTACTTGTGTTTGCTATACACTTTTATAAAGGGGGTCCGGATAAAAGTTTTGTGGGCGGGCCCGCACTCATTTCGTTACGCTACTGCTTGTCCAAGTGTTAGTTTCCATGCATGGGGTGTTGTTCACATTTTTATAATCCCTATTAAGACCCCATTGTTCTCAATATGGTAATTTAATTTTTAAAGCGCTTCGCAAACTTTGGCTCAGTCTGTATGGTTTATATTAATATAAATTGGTCACTGAAGAAAGTTAAACACAAAAAGGATAATATCGAAAAAACACTACGCATACCGTGTTTATCCACCATAAAGTTTGGCATAACGAGTGGTTTCTTCTGCTGCTGTTCAACTAGCACCCACTTTTCCAATCTTGGTCTATACCATAACACCTCTTATTTTTATCCATTACGAACTTTGAATTTCTTATTTCTGTTTCCTCTATTAGTGTTCATGTACTACCTGTACATAATTATTTGTCCTTCATAGATATTCTAACCGACTTTATAGTTTGGGGGAATGTAATTTAAAATTCAGACAGGTGAAAGTTGTGTTTTGCAGGGTTTTGTATCTATTCAAATGTTAACAATTTTTAACGTACAGTTATGTGTTCAACCATTTTCAGTTTGTGGTATAATAACAAAATTAGTAGGATGTAGCGAGTTTTGTAGGGTTTCTGTAGTTTTGTAGGGTTTCTGTAGTTTTGCAAAGTGCTGTGTCCATTTACAAAGTTTGTTGGTCATCTGGAAGTGGTCATGGTCACGACCCCTTAAAGCTACGTGTCTAATGGCATTTATTATTATTTTTATATCTACACTCCACATTTGCTCAAACACTACACGGTATTTTAGCCTCTCGCATAGTTTAATTATTTTCAAATACCTTTCCTGTGGTGTATATAACAGCTGTTTCACATACATTTAATTTTCATCGTACATTTTAACAAATCTGTTTGTGGCTCTGACCAGGATAGTTATGGGGAATTCATGCGGAACGGAGTGTCTGTTTAAGGTATCGTGTTAACTACATTTATTATACACATTTTCAAAATATATATTTATTATTGCTTTCGCCGTTTTTAATATGCTGTTAAAGTCGACGTCATTGCCGCGCGTTATCCTAGTAACCCGTTCGACTGTTTTTATACACACGGTGTAGCGCATAAGTTTAGTATGGATAAAAAAAGAGAAAACGGTTTTCTTAAATATTTATAACATTTAATAGTTATACCTTATAATACGACTACATGCTTTGCGTTTGACTGTAGATACTATATGTACAATTTGTAAATTCTTTAGATCTCCAAAGAAAAGACGACATTCCCTAGCAGCACATTTGGTTGGGCCACCATTGAAAAATGGTAGGCACTCCAACCAATCCAATGTTGGCCCGACGTTGTAATTGGCCACTTTGCCTTCAATTTGCCAACGAACTCGTTTGCCAACGCTTACCCAACGAAGAAACTAACCTTTTGCCAACCAAACTTCATAATCCCAACGCTTGCCCAACGTTCACCCAACGTTGGCCCTTCAAAACAGAAATACCATTCCCCAACCTTTCTCTACCTCCTCCGTTCCCTCCCTCGCTACTTACCCCCAGTTTTACAATCGACCACAAAGCTTCTAGTCAGCGCTAAGTTGAGGTTAAGTTATATTTTGCGTTCTATATAGGACACAAAATATGACTTGGCCTCAATTTATCGCTGGCTAGAAGCTTAGTGGTCGATTGTAAAAATGGG
>JAGDQP010012525.1:0-30447 GCA_022664845.1 Lepisma saccharinum
TGCAGGACTGACCGCTGCCGTTGCCAGCTGCATTCCGTCCTCCGGGCAATGAGGACCTCCGAGGCTGTTTCCTTGCTTGTACCATCATATGTAAAGAAAGGAGGGGTGCTGACATTTGACTCACCACGCTGTCAGCTAATGCGGGTTGGTGAGCAGCCCATCCATGTTCGTTCGCCAAGCAGTTGCTTGGGTACTAACAGGCCCCACGACGTGAACGTATGGATTGGACATTAGGCGTCTACCCCGGTCGGTTCCCTTAATCCTTAGCAAGAGGAATTAAGGGGTCTTCTCCCAGTTAGTGGCAGAAGCCTTTTGGGGCGACAGTCCCGGTTTGCCGGTCCTATCCCGGTTTCCTGGGATATATATATTTCAAAAGAATTGCATAAATGCATAATGAATACTCGTGTAAACAAGCAATACATATAGGTTTTTCTACTGTCTTTTGCAATAGGGTTCTGAGAAGTATTATTTCAAAGCATATCATAACGTAGCCACGTCCCGCGGCTCCCTTCCCTTCTCACTTTTTTGAAAGTATAGTAATAGCTATCGGCATGGAATAGTATGGGAACCATTTGAAAAATTGAATTTTAAAATAGGGTGTCAACGCTGACAATTGGATGCTTCAGTACAGGGAACAACCACAGTATGTTTCAATTTTGTCGAATATGTATCCTCAAAGTTTTCTGCGGATACGTCAAACTGTATGGACGTAGTAAATTTTTAATTTTTAAAATTAATTAGCAACATTGTCAACTGCGGGACCTAAAGTACCTCTATGACACGTTTCAGTACGTAAATACAAAGTTTGCTCCTAATACGGTCAACGATATGGAAGCAATTAAAAATTTTATTTTCTGAAATTTATTGGCAACTCTGACAACTGTGATGCCGGAAATACTCACATGAACTGTTCCAGTACCTAATACACATGTCAATTTTGGTGTAAATCTATGTAGATACGTCCAACGGTAACAACTATGAAATCTAGATTTTTTTAATCGTTTGGCAACCTTGACAAACTACGGTGCCTCGAGTGCCTGTCTGACCTGTCCCATTACCTAATTAACATATATGTCAAGCTTAGTGTAAATCAATGCACACATGTAGATTTGTATTAATAAAGGCATTTCTATAAGTTCAATTTTAAAACAGGCTGGCAACACTGACAACTGGTTGTGTTTGAGGTCTGGGACATCCAAAAAATTTCCTCTATTGTTTTGAATGATATTTAAGCTAAGTTAAGGGCAGATACGGTATGGAAAAAAAATAAAGGTTGGCCACCTTATTATAAGTTTCACCAGGTGAATATCGGTATAGTACCTAGATGCATGCCCTCGAAAGAGTGCTCGTCAAGTCATATGTGACAGGCGTAGACCATAGCTGCTTGTGTGGCCAAAAAAATTTAAGATTGTATTCATAAAACAGAATGACAAACTTCAGAGCTGCATTTGTTGGTAAAGCATTCGCTTAGCAATCGAAAGGTCCTAGAAACGATCTCAGCTGAAGCCCACGCCGACTAGATAGCCGCGCGGTCTAAGGCGTTAGACCAGTGACTCGAAGGTCCCGGGTTCGAATCCTGGCTGGTGGATGGATGTTTGTGATTGTGGATTTTACTAGAACGTGACGAATAATCATGACGGGCCGAAGTCAAAAGTTACTAGAATGGCCCATACAAAATAAAGTTTACCAAAGTTTTACTGAAGGCCACATTGACTGAGCCTTTTCGAAGGTTCTTCTTTAATGACAACAGGCTAAGACCAGGACGGAATGAATTTTACTTAAGACCACTCTGACCCAGGCAGAATGAATGATGATGGGAGAATTGGTGGAATGAAGAAAATAGGAGAGTCTGGAGAAAACCCTCTCACACAGTGTTTATCCACCAGAAAGCCTACATGGCAAGAACCGGAATCGAACAGGGGGACTCTACGCACTAGAGGTAAGCGCTCTTCCACTGAGCCACGGAGGCTAAGGCCGGAAAGGACCAGCAGATCAAACGATTTACTACTTACCCTCTTATGAAATAGGTCAATAGAGAAAATGTTTCTCAATCAAATGTTGGTTGCCTTGAAACCTCTAGATTTCCCAATACATTTTAGGCAATACATAACTCTCTCTAAGTCTTTATCTTTTCACGGGGAAATTAGTTTTAGTTATGTCAAGCTGAGAATGGTAAGTTAATAGAAAGAGGAGTGAGGAATGGTACTTGCCGTAGATAGAACGGACGGAACTTCCTAGTTGGTATTTTTTTCTATGCAAACAACAAGGTTACCAGTACCGTAAAGTACAAACAAAACACACGCGACAACGCGCACATCATCAAGACCGCAATAATTCACGGTCAGCTAGCTGGAGAGCTTTGAGAACAAGAGACTGGTGAATAAAGCCAAACTAGAAAAAAAAAAGAAGGAAATTGACAAGCGCACGGCCTTGCTTAAACTCCACGTGCAATAACGCGGAAATAAGGAAAAACAAGATTTTGAAGATTGCAAAACACGTGAAAACTAACAAAAGAAAACAAACAAACAAGTCAAAGAGTCTAAATAATTAACTCTAATAGCTATGTACAAAAGCTATATTACATAAATTAAGACTTTCTCGGTCAAATTATTAATGTATTATTATTTTTTTTTAATATATTACGATAAGGTTTGTTAAGTAATTTCTACTCCAAAGAAAACACTAAACGAAGAAACAGGAAGTAATATGCTACACAACATGTAATAACGTAGTTTTGGTACGTGTGTTCAATGTGTTCTCTGTGCGACAACAACAACAGTACTATACATTAAGCCTTCTTCTATTCCTTCTGTTAATTGCATAACCCGCCAATAATAACAAAGTGTTTTTTTATTTATTTTTTATTTTTAAGGAATTATATTATTTGACCTGATCGAATTTATATCTTTTAATTTTAAATATCGCTTTTCTAGAACATAGCGTGGCAGGCCAAGCGGGGAAAGGGCCAGGGAATGTAGAGGCTATGGGTCGATTTATGTAGAAAAGCAACCATCGTTCGTTGATAAGAAGGGTATTTACTATAGGTAAGATCCCATCATTCACGTGGTGAAAACTTTGGAAACCTCAGCCATGACTGATTGCAGTAGAATTTTAAGCTGGATGCCTCTCCTGTGCCATCCCGAACTCCTCTATCGTAACCCCAAAATAAAGGAAAATGGGTAAGCACAGCAATTACTAACAACAAAAGCATGTGCAGTGTACATTTTGGGGAAACATACTGTATGTTAGTCGAGCAAGATATCTTGTCAAACAGAAAAAAACGCTATTCTTCGATCTTAGCTTTGGACTACACAAAGACTTCTGGGCTGCACAAGTTTTTTTTGTCGTACAAGTCTTCAACAGGCGCCGTTTCATGGAGACGCCGCACGAGTCAGAATGCAGCTGCATAAGAACTAAATAAGCTGCACCGTATCTTCATCAGTAGTGGTCTGCCGAAAGCATCAGCTACTTCAAGGCACGTAAATTCCTCTTCATCGGTCCCGAGCATAAGATTTCCTGTTTGTCTTCAACATAATCTTAGTGTCCTCCTACAGAAAGCCTCCTCTCAATATATGCCGACCTTGCGCTTTCTTTTTCATCTCAGTATATGATTTACCTTCCTTAATACAGTCAAAGAGTTGGATTGGTCTCCTTCCTCTTCCTCTCTTGCCCTAAATCATATCTTAAATTGCATCCCTCAATATACATCTCTGCGCAACCAGCTTCTCTTTCTCTTCTTTCTTGTCTCCAGTATTTTTCCTCTCTCGCCTTTTCTCTTCAGCACTTCTTTATTTCATATCTTATGTATCTAGCTGATTTTTATTCTTCTTCATGTCCATTAAAAATTAAACATTATTAAACATAATAAAAAATACTTTGGGATAACCGTCGCTAAGCGCTCCAGTTGTCAGTGTTACCAACCAATTTGATACAAAATTAACGGTTGTGTATGTGTGGGATGTTATCAAGGGTCCGGAACTTTGGAAATTATTAGTAAAATCGCTGCTCAAACTTACTTTTAAACAATACAATTGGAATAGCATCCACACTTACTCTTCTTCTTCATCTCCGTCTTTTCCCACTTACGTGTGGTCGACGTTTCTGATGAGTCTTCTCCACAAAGCCCTGTCCTGAACTTCTTCCCCTGACAAACCTTTCTCCCCGAGATCCTTCTTAACCCTATCCATCCATTTCATCCTTGGCCTCCCTCTACCTCTCTTGCCCTTCACTTCCATTGCCATCACTCTTCTGACTACATAGTCATTTGTTCTCCTCATTACATGTCCATACCACTTCAGGCTTCTTTCTTGTACTTTCTTAGATATCTCTACAACTTTGGTTGTACCTCTTACTCTGACATTTCTCACTCTGTCTCTTCTTGTTATCCCACACATCCAGCGTAGCATTCTCATTTCGGTGACATCTAATCTATTTTCTTGTGCTTTCTTTATTGGCCAAGTTCTGCTCCGTACATCATTGCTGGTCTAACCACTGTTTTGTAAATCATCCCTTTATTCTTCACCGTGATTCTGCAGTCGCAGAGAACTCCACTTACTTTCTTCCAATTTCGCCATTTCTCTTGCGTTCTGTGTGTTATTTCAGAGTCCAAATCGCCATTCCCAGTAACTGTTGAGCCTAAATATTTAAAACTTTTCACTTTATTCAATCGTTCTTCTTGCAACCTCACTTCACCATTTCCTTCTCCGTTAAACTCAAGATACTCAGTTTTCTTTCTACTAATCTTTAGGCCTCTATCTTCCAGAGACTTCCTCCAACTCTCTACTTTCCTTTCAAGTTCTGCCCTATTAGTATTCGGCAAACATCATACACCAAGGGGCTTCATCTCTCACATCCTAAGTTGTAACGTCTATGACTCCGTTGAAGAGGTACGGGCTTAAGGCTGAACCCCGGTGTAATCCAACCATAACAGGGATTTGGAGTGTCAATTCCACATTACTTCTTACCAGAGTTCTACCTCCTGTATACATATCTTGGATTATCCTTACATATTTCTCTGACACTCTTTTCTCCCTCAAGCATCTCAATACTACCTGACGTGGTACTCTGTCATAGGATTTCTCTAAATCAATAAAGACCATATCCAGTCCTTTTTCCTTTTCCTGATGCTTTTAGATAGTTTGCCTTAATATCAAAGTTGCGTCCGTTGTACTTTGTCCTGGCATAAGTCAAAATTGTTTTTCTCCTATTGATATTTCTTCTCGTAATCTTCCTTCTATAATTTTCTCCTAAATCTTCTTCGCGTGTGACTTTAGCTGGATTCCTCTATAGTTTCCACAATCCTGTATATCTCGCTTCTCCTTAAAAATTGGTGCAATAACACACTCTCTCCACTGAGTTGGCATTTTTTCTTGTTCATAGATTTTTTGCATCAGATCCTATACAATATCTATACATTCTGGTCCCAAACTCTTTCACGCTTCTACTGGTATGCAATCAGGACCTGCAGTTTTTCCGGTCTTCATTTTCTTTACTACTTCTTCTCGGCTTATTCTTGGCATTGGTCCAGGATTTACGGTTCCGTCGCTAAGAACTTTTCTAGGATTTTCTTCATTTAGTAGCGTTTCGATATTCGGTCCATCTCTCTTTAATCCTGTCTTCATCAGTAAGCACTAATCCTTCTTCATTCTTAATTTGCCTTATGTGGGTAATATATTTTGTTGCCTTGTCTCTGATTTTTGCTAATCTATATAGCTTCTTCACTTCACCTGGTGTTTCATACAGTTCAACCCAGGCTTGCGCTTTTGCTCTAACCACTGCCCTCTTTGCTTCCTTATTAGCCGCTTTGAAGCTACATTTATCTTCTTCCGCCCCTGAAGCATCCCATCTTCTTTTAGCTTTCTTCTTGCACTTCCTCATTCCACCATCACGTCTCTTTTCATGTAGCGGGGCTCTTTCCAGAAGTTCTACCCAAAGTCTTCTCTGCGACTGTTAGCATGATCCTACTCTTCACATCCCACCATTTTTGCACATCATCTTCTTGCAGATTTATTCTTTCGATAACCTCTTCCCTAAACAATTATCTTGGTTTCTCTTCTTTCAGTTTCCACAATCTAATTTTGGGCTCTCCATTTCGCGACCTCCTATTATTTCTACCTGCAAACTCCCAGTCCACAATCACCACTCTGTGTTGTGGGGGGCCAGACTTTCACCATTTATGACCTTGCAGTTCCTAATCTCTTTAAGATGTTGCCTTCGGCATAAGATGAAATCGATTCGACTTTCTTTCCCACTATTCTTGTAAGTTAAGAGATGCTCCTTCTTCTGAAAAAATGTATTGCAAATAGCCAGATCGGATGCCGTTGTAAAGTCTATTACTCTTTCTCCTTCTTCGTTCCTATCTCCCACACCCCAGCCACGGTGGATCCCCTCAGTGATTTCTCTGCTTCTACCTACATGTCCATTCAAGTCGCCGCATTAAAATCACCCATCAGTACAATACTTGTGTCCTTCTGTCCTCTCTGAATCAATTTATCCAGATATTCATAGTGCATTTCCACTTTTCTTCCAGGCGTTGCGTTGTGGACATCTGTATTATAAACCGGTTCTTCCGTCTTCCTTCTTCAGATTTATCATCATACGCTGATCGGTGTAGTCTACTTTCGTAACTTTCTCTTGTAGACGCTTTCCAAGAACTGCACCAACTCCATTCCATTCTATATTCTTCACCTCGATGTTCACTATTTCCTTCCCATCTTTCTCCAGAAAGTCGTACACGGCATCCTTAATTTCTTATATCAGTCTTTCTCACTTCTCTGCTTTCAACAGTGACCGGACGTTCCACGTTCCCAATCTTAATCTTGTTTTCTCTAATTTGTTCTTATTTTCATTCTATATCTTTCTTTACGCAATAACTTCCCCCATTCCATCCTGTTCTCGGAAATCCGAATGGTGGGGGGATAGTTTACGTTCGGCTTGTGCCTTGAAACTAGGGAAAATAATATGGTGGCTTCTCGTTGTCTTCCACATCGCAGTAAAGGCAAACATCGAAGGTGGTTCTTCTGTCCATCTCTGAGCCTTGCTGGTGTCATTCACTTTCAGGCTCAGAGTGGTAGTGCTGAAGCTGCTTCCCTTCACTATGATTTTTCTCTGGGTTATCTTCCCTTAGCCTTTGTGTCTATTAACTGCAAGGCAGCAGTACTGGTTTTGGTCCGCTCCGGAATATTTCCACCTCTTGGGGAAGCGCCTGGTAGGAGACCAGTTTAGTGTGTTTTTATCTTCCATAATAGTGTCAAGACTCAAGAAGTTGGTATCCGCCTTTTCCTGCTTTCCCCTCAACCATACCTTCAACTGTATTCCTATGTAGACAATCTCTTCACAGTGTCCTTTTCTCTTCTTTATCTTGTCAAGTATTGTTCTTCTCTCGCCTACTCTTTAGCAGTTTCTCATTTTGTATTCTCTGAATCCAGTTGAACTTTTCCACTTTCTTCCATATCTGCATGTTGAAGGTCCAATTTTCTTTATTTACTCTTTTGTAGAGTCCATGTTCGGTTCCATATATTACTACTGTATACTTCATACGGAACATTTAATCAATCCTTTCCTCAACTCTTTTTTCATCGGTTCGCAGAAAAGGTTCTTCATCTTAGTTAGAATATCTTTCGTCATTGTTATTGTCGTTTTTTGTTTCTTCTTCACGCGTCTATCTTCACTCATGATACTCCCCAGACTGAAGCTGGATTCTTACTCTACTCTTTCCTTTCCAATTGATATGGATTTTTTTATGTTGGCTGGGGTTTCATTTATTGAAATTATCACATTCCTCTCGTTTTCTTTACATTTGTCTTAATTCAATGTTTTTCATAACTTCATCTTCGCTCTTTTAAGACCTTGTTACTAGTGTTTCATTTCCTGCAAGAAGATTTAAGTCATCTACAAATCTAATGCGTTCGGTGTTTCTTCTCCCGGTTGCAATTCTTCCTTCGTTATTGAAGCTCCTGTTTATAATCTCTTCTAAGTATAGGTCCATATTACATGGAATTATCGCAGTTTTTCTGTAAGGTCATCGTTTACTTTTACCTTTATTTTCTAATTTATGTATAGATTTCTTATAAGTCTTTGATCTTCCTTTTCGATATTTGATTTCTTGCCTCTTAACTTAATAAAATGGCTTCTCTTAATCAACCAGATAGAGAGAGAGATTCATAAATTTCGTTTCAGACCCTCAGGATTGTATTGTTTCCCCCTTTTTCTACTTTTAATCTTTTCTTAATCTGATCGGAGTAGTATACACATCGATGGCTTTACTATTTCTCATTTCACCTAGAACTTTCTCAAATTCTATCTGAGTATTTTGAACCCTTCTTGTCTTCTCTTACTTCTGCTTCTTCTTCTATATTTCATGTGCATGAGTGTCGGGCTGTTTCTACATATCTTGTACGTATCCCTTTCATCTGTCTAATATTCTGATTTCTAATTATACTACAATTTCTGTCTTCTAACAACCAAACAGATTTGCTTTCCCACCTTTTTTTTTTCAGTCATTTTGGTTTTCTTGTACATCAGATCATATCTTCCTCTTCGTTCAAGCTCTGCAGTGTTAGCTGAAGATCGTGCAGCGTAAAATCCGCTCGTGTGGCTCCGAGCTCGGTTACACTCCTTAATCCAAATTCTGATCTCAAGCGTAGTTTATTGTTATTAGATTTCTTGTAACATGTTTTAAATCTATGAGTTTTTACTTCCGTATATCAGTTATACTTACACAGGATGGCCCACATAAACCGTCTTCAAACGCAAAATACAGTGGTTTCACGTTATATTTTGTTCGACATTTCATATTCGTTGTAATTTTGTATTTCCGTGCAGGACACTATTCGAGGCAGTCGGGCACGAACATATACTTTCAGTGTACCCATTTCAGTTCAGTTCAATTTACGAATCACTGGCTAACACAAATTGTTTCCCTTTTTTTGGAAAACTCAGTCTATATTACTATATTTATATAATAAATTTCATCAATATTATTTGTATACATGCAATTATGTGAACTGTGTCTTTAAAAGTGAGTGTCTATTAGGACACTTAAGTAAAATCTGCCGTATTTCTTTTTGGATTGATAGGCCCAAAGTTACAGATCTGCCCTATAGATGTCAGCGATACTATACTTGCTATTCCAAGAGGCATATTACTCTCTCTGCACTCATCCTGTCGCAATCATCTCTTCAAATCATGTAGCAGATTGCTATTTATTACAATAGTGTAGGTTGCGACAGGAGTGTAGCTTCCTGAAATTGGCCAAAACAGAAAACTACGTACAATTAATATATTTCCTCTACGCTGAGGATACAACCTAGGAAGATATCATCGCAATAGGAACGGCAAAAAAGCTTGGTTTATTATTATTACATACACGTGTATTTTAGTCTTCTGTAGGTCACCGGCGACCTTGGAAGTTGGCCCATTATGATAATTTTTATGTGTTGTGCGAACTACATAATTATATATTTAGGTAGCCGCACAGCGAAGTGTTCAAAAAGATAAAACATATTACCGTAATAGTCTTACCAACCAACTGGCTTACTACGAATATTTTTTTTTTCTCTCTCCCTTCCTCACTTGAGACACATCGAAAATCATTGTTATCTTATTCCTGACCACATGGTCTAGCTGAGTTAACTGAGCTCTAAGTTCAGATCACTGAGTTCAGATGAACAGTGTGGAGAAACTGTATGGCATCAAGTCCTGCGATCGTAGAATTGAATTTGAATTTTACTTTAAGGCATTTAGACAGTTTTCACTCACGCCGTATGGCTGAACATTGGTGAATTAGTGGAATGAAGAAAAAGGGAGGAAACAGAAGAAACCAGATAAAACCCACACACAAGGTTTCTGTCCACCCCAAAATCCATATGGCATGAGCTGGGATCGAACCAAGAACCCCAAGCATCAGAGCTAAGCGCTCTACCACTAAGCCACCACTCCCTCTAATGACTCGTTGTTATACAATGCTCTTAGAAAGGCATTAAGAAAGTTGGCGTCGCTGTTTGATGTACAAGTAACTTTAGAGATAATGGTGTGAATGTTTTGTAGCGAAGTGATCAGAAACAAAACAAAGATACTTTGTTATATAATTTTAGAAGATGCATTAACCTGTAACACATAGTACTTGTTCCCAATCAACAAGAGCTGGAGAAGCCGCCAAAGAAATTACAAGCACAGAAATGGATGAATCTGGCCAGTTAATGATGGGAGATTCCGGCCACGCTCTTTGTATTGGGGTCAATCCAAATATCTAGGAAGGAAATACAATATCCCTTTCATAATATGTTAAGTTGTGGTGAAGGAAGTGAAAGAGGAACAACAAATAGTGTAGAAGAAGCAGTAGAACTGGAATTGAAAGTCAAATCTTAAAACTTTTCATTCTAAAAGGTTAAGTCCTTGCTGCCCTCTCGTCCAAGAAATGTAAGAAGTCCAAGTTAAGGGGAGGACCCTCTGCAAATCGATTATGGTTCTCCAGAGAATTTCCTTTTGGACTCAACATTAACAGAAATGAAAACAAGTGTTCATTTTGTGAGGAAATTATTCATTATCATCATCATAACGTAAGCATATGAATCAGGTTGCTTGCATTGTGTGTAACGTGTTGTACTATCTTAAGAAAAATGTGTTAGTGGTACTGAGAAACCATTTTTGTATGGAAGATATTTTTTTATTGTCATCTTACTCTTGTTATTCTGTTATCTTACTCTTGTTATTTTTTCTTTTAATCTATAAATGTTGTGATACTAAAGTATAAGGTATAAACATTCTACTTCGGAAATGACGGGGCGGGATCAGACAAAGCGTGGCGTTGCCACCTAATTCATTTACCGGTCTTCTGCCAAGGAGAACACATTGCGCTAAGTTACGGATAGTCCAGTTGCTCCTGTTGTCAATAATGTCTTGACCGAATTCCGGAATTCTTAAAACTGGCAACACAGGGTCAAGGGTGGAATTTCGCTCCAGGGTTGGTATCTCGTCACAGCAAGATGATCCGCGCGCATCTGTGCGTGTCATTTGCAATGTAAGTAGCAGTGAGTATGAGTGGATGCACAACATTTCACAATCTTCTGGTTATTCAGTTACCATCAAATCCAATCCCGCTCTTATTTTCGTGACACTAACACGAGTCTTATATAAAATAATCGCAAACGTTGTTTAACCATTACTTTTTATACAATGCTTACATAAAGAAAAGGGAGAAAACCCAAAAATAAATTCAATGTGAAGTTTTGTTAAAAGTGACATCCAATGATTGGAAAAACTAAATTGAATGTTCTACAATACTGATATAAGCAAATAGACGATAAAATTGACCATTTTTTTTATTTTTACCTTGTAGAATTTTAACGCTTTTACAGACGTTTTTCACAGCTCATTAAATTTTACGATTTTTTTCCTTGCTTTTACTTCGTCCAACCAAATGAATGTTGGGACGATATCCAAACTATGGCCAGGAATGTTTCCTACCCTCATCATTTCAGCGTAGCAACGCTGAAACATTCCAGAAATTCAGCATTATCCCCATTTAAAATATTGTATACAAAGTTTATTTTTGTATCTCCTGAAGAGTTTGTAAGACTAAATTGCCCCCTAAACTTTCTGAAAATGTGTGATGTGTACCGTGTGTACATGGAGCATTTTCTAGCTTTTTCACTGCAGACAACAGTAAGGACATTGACTTAAACAGACCTCGCTGATTATATGATCCTGAAACTCTCAAATTCTGGCCACATCTTCGAAAAACGTGAGCAAACAAATGACCTGTCTTCAGGCCCGTCATTTCAGATTTTTCTAGTGGGTGTCAAAATTTACCTAAACCTTTATATAGACCTATATACTGTATATACAAAGTATTTTTGGCCCCGTATATAAACGCGCAGGCAAATATTCCTATATTGACTTGTGTGACAGTATTTTTCCCTACCAAAACAGTTCTTAGGTGTAAAATTACCTTTCATGAATCACTGACATACGAGTAAATCTAATCTGTTTATTTCGTAGTGCATAACACACATAGCGTTCTTTCTTTCTCGTGCGAACTTAGAAATAAAAAAAATTAAGTAAAATTCCAGGGGACACTGTCCCCCGCTCCCTCCCCCTGTAAATGGCAGGCCTGCATGTCTCAATTTGCCTACGATATTTAAAATTTGTAAATACTGTACAAGCAAGATAGCGGGTAGAACGAGGTATTTACATTTTAAAAAAACTGTAAAATTCACCATTTTGCCATATTACTTTTTTTTAGGATTATTGTACATCTCCACTGAACTTGCGTATAGTTCAACAAGAAATAACTCATAAAAATTTGAGTCCAGAGGTCACACACTATCGTAAGGTGACCCTGATAGAAGAACAATATTATTGTTATTAATAAATTGCCTATACAATTAAAAAAAAAAAAGATGAAAGAATTTGTATTTGCTCCTTCCACTTCAATTCAGTCCATATAAGTATTTGCGGTTCATGCAAAACGTTTGGGATACTAGGCCAATGTTCTCCACTCCACCTCCAGCCTCAGCGTAGATACGCGCCCGTTCATTGTGATTACCTTGTTGTATTCGAACCACAACATTCATTCAATGCTGAAGAAAATAAACTGGTCTATCTTTCCTGTACAAGAAGATCATTTGGATACCCTGGCCGAGAAGGGAGTATCATCACAGCTCACTTCGGGGATGGTTTCCGAAAACTGCCGATTCACTACCTTCATACGTTGTTTACAAGTTTTTATAGCAAGAGTAACAGAATTTATTCTCTTTGTTAAATAATAGGCAGTGATAAAATGAAGTGAAATTCGAAGAGCATTAGCTGTAATCTTCATACTACGGTAGTAGTAGTATTAGAAGTTCTAATATTTTGTTCTCTTTATATACATTTCGGTTCGAGAAACATTTGTGTCCGGATTCACCTGGCAGACTGACAGAGATGGAAGAATTTGAATTTGAATTTTATTTATGACTTTTAGGCACTTCAGACTTAGACTGGGATAGGGTGGGATATATATATATATATATATATATAAAATATGAATTACTTGGAGCGACAGGCGGATACTACACCGACCAAACTTCTCATACTGAAGCGGGTGCGAGAGTGCGCCACACGCGAGCGTTATTCAAAACTCAAGCAGCAGAAACTCACGAGTTTTTTCTCCAAGAAGTAAACTTTTCAATGTGTTTTGCTGTGAAGCCATAAATGTACTGCTGTATACTGTAAGTACAGTGTTTTTTCGTTAACAGGCGATTCTATATACTATTAGTTATGTTTTTCTTCACTTTACCGATTTTTCGCCACAATCTTCGGGTAACCCGGATTTTCGTTATCCCGGACAGGCCTTGGTCGCAATAGATCCGACTTAACGAGGTTCTACTGTACTTTAATATATTCTTTTTTGTTATATGAGAGAACTAATGCAAACAGTTTCAGTTGATGACTATATGTTAGTTAGAATGTATCAATACACTAAAACTACAAATTCTCGAATGGTTCTATAACTATTTAAGATTGTCAGAGCAGAATAAACTTGAGTGTCCGAAGTCCAGAATAAACCTACAGTAATAAACTTAAAATGCGTTTGTTTATTGCCATATTACGCAGAAGTCTCGGTACCAGAGCTGATCAAAGTACCATAATTTACGTATCGTTAAGTGGGATGAAGACGGTCCATATTTATTTGAATATTTGCAAAAGAGTGAAAAATATTTAGGAAATTCTGGAAATACTATGAGGCCACCTGTCCATGCCAGTAACTAAATTGGTAGTTATGCGTGAGGAATTTATAGTTCACCGTGAACAAAAAATCGAATATAATGTAACCGCCTTCACCGTAGTGGAGACGGAGATGCATATTATGTTGGTCACAGGCAATGTTGATCACACATTTGAGACTCTCCAAAAACTTTACCAACGTTTTTATACAAAAATGGTGGATATAGGTTCTCAGGTTGCACGTTAGAAGCAATGAAAGCGTAACTATGAAGAAATAATTGAAAATTTGTGTATTGTAAACACATATGAAAGACTGCACCTAAACCTTCTAGAACCTGCTTAAAAATATAAAAATATACACTCTTGATTGGCAACACCCTAGCCGAGCTGGTCTACCGGTTCCCGTAAGATCACTGAAGTCAAGCAGCTCTGGGCCTGGTCAGTGCTTGGACGGGTGACCGTTTCAACACTCCAGATGGTGTTGCCTGTGCGGCGTCCACCCAGCGTCTTGAGGCCAATTGGGGAGCTACCTGAATAAAGAGGAAAGAGGTAGCGATCACAGTTGAGAGCTTCGGCTCTCCTCTCCCAACACGTCTGGTCAGCGTGGGAGCAGTAGACCACCTCCTCCCTCCGGGAGAGGCCTCATCCAGTAGTGGATTGAATATGACTGTGAATTATTATTGTACACTCCTGTAAAGGACATTTATCTGAGAAAATTAATCACAAAAAACTATAACAGTATGTTCCCGGTGTTATAAATCAAAAGTTCAGGCTCCTACAGGACAAGTTCAATATTTTCTGTAGGTATGATGCCTATATCGTCCTGTTGCAGAAAAAAGAAATGTGTTGCATATGTCACTTTTTAAAAACTTTTCTTCATATTCGTTCCCACCACAAGAAGAACTAGTTCTGTTTGCCTTCCAGGAACCAATCACTTGTCCAAAATAGTGATTTTCTTCTTTCCTAGAAACTAGACCGCAACCCAGGTCTCAAAATGGTAGTAAGATTCTTAATCACATTCGTCGTTACACGACAAAATATTTGTATAACATATTTAAATATTTATAAACTAGTATTTTTGGCCTTAATCAGCTCCCTGAACACATGCACCCCAATATGCCAGATTTTTTTATTGTCTGTTGTTTTAATGACACTCACAGTCAGTCATCTATGTATGCAAAGTTACACCATCATAGGAACATATGCCACCAAACTACTACACATGAAATGTCTTTATGAATCGGAATTTTTAAATAATAATCATAAAGACATTTCTTCACAGTTTTATGATTTATTTCAAACTGATGACATATTCCACATATATATCTGGATGTCTAAGCACCTGAAGATTAGTAACAGGGACAAAATAGCACCATGAAAGTTTATTTGAAATTTCCAATATTACACCCGGAGCATATGCAACCCACATCACCGCGCTACTGTGCGGGTAAACATATTTCAGGGAGGTTTTAAATTAGGTGTGCCATTCCGGACAATTAAATTTCCAGTTTCCGGAAATTTTATTTTTTCTGGAAAATTCTCTCTTTTTTTTGTTTTCTGGAAAATTTCCGTTTTCCAGAAAAAAAAAGTTTTCCATCTACAAAATTTTTCGTTTTCCGTATAGAGAAAGAAAGTGCTAATGTAGTCAGTGTAGATCAAGTCTGAAAACTGAAAATATCGTAACAGAAATTTCTACATACTTCATTTTACCCAATAACAGCTGCGTTGGGGGCTGACCTGACAACTGAACAAGGATGTAGGCCTTCGGTACTAACATCCTTAAGCGTGCAAAAGTTGGCAAATTGATTCGTACGTGCAAATCAGTACTCCGTCAATTCTTTAGGAACTTCCCGGCTTCTAATCTGTAACCTATAGGGTCTAACTCAAATCTTATCTAAGGCTAGTGCCGTCATTAGTATTATTAGTAGTACCTTCAATAATAAACTAAAGAATTGCAACACACAGATAAAGAAGGTATATGAACTTTTGTCATAAAGAAACAAAGAACATTCTATTTGTTTGTAATAGATCCGTGACAGTTACTCACAAACAGCAATCATTTAGGATGTCTCAGTTCCCTTTTTTAAACTTTACGACTAATCGGCACGTAAGAACATTCCTTGTAGTTGCAGTTGTACTTACAAAACAACTTTGCGATACTTATTGTCGTGTAATTCCTTTCACCTTCGCAGGGCCAGAGCACTTTTCAGCTTGCGTTGTTAACTGCCATGACCTTGGTTTATCTTTGGAGTGTAGGCGATAATTGATCATGAATTAGCAGAAAAGGATTATTCACTTTGTTCGTATCACGTGCTGTACGCTTCAAGAAAAGGTTAACAATACCCTTATTTTTCTTCCCGAGTTCATCTTCACTTGTTCGATATCTCCAATATTGCTTTGTTATCAAGATTATATTTTGTAACATCACGGGAGAGAAATTGAAAAGTAAAAACATACAAAGTAATAAAACTCTTCACAATATTTTGTTTCTTTGAATTGTGTTTAACGTTCGGAATAAACTTGTGAGTTTCTAAGGACCTGACCTAGAGTTTTGTTCAAGTGGATTTCAACGTGCGAAACATTCCATCCAAAGGACCCCACTATCAGATTTGAACAGGGACTACGTGCGTAGAAGGCAAGCGTGCTAACCATTTGGATAATCGGGGTCCCACTCTCCCTACTTACTGAACATAATTATTAGGGATCAGACGGGGGAGTTTGTCTTCGTGATTACATGCTATTGGTGGCTAGGTGATACAGCGACGAAATTATAGTCATCAGTTCTGTCACAAGTTACAAAATTCGGTGGTCGTGACTCAAGGAATTTCCTTTTTTAAATATTCTATTTTAGTGTTTCATTTAAATCATATTTACTAAATTTACATTAATAGGCTGTAAAGGTGTAACTTAATAGATAGGCCTATCATCTTTCAGCACACACATTCAAAGGTGTGAGGAAGGTGGGTGTCAAATGCTGTTAAAATTGTAAGTACCATCCCGATACGCTCCTGGTGAGTATAAACAAAAACTGTAACACTTTAGTTAGGGCCCAAAATAACCGGTATGAATAATTCCAAGTGCTGCGTCCTCGGAACTAATCAAAACTGATATTTCTTTAACGCTACAGCACCGGAGATATGATTAAATTAAATTCATCGGACAGTTTCCATCCATTAGAGACAGCAAACATCTTTATAGGCAGCTTTACACGTTCAGTAATGATATCAGCAATGAATTCTGTCAATAATGGTGATAGTAGTGACGCTCGGATATCAGAATATAGGGTTTTGAGTAATTGTCCCGTCATTGCTTCACCTTACAGGATCACCAGCTGATAGTATTAACGAATGTATAATTTGCCTACTAAAGTTGGCCATTTTCATTTATAAATTGTGTTTGCAAATTCTGAACAAAATGAAATCTATACGTTCGAGGATTTAATGTATAAAGTTAAGAAATTTTAGTCCGGGTATCTATTTAAATAACATAGAGCATAGTAATTGATTTCGTAAGTTACTGTCTTCTACACACGTTCTGGTGGTCCCAGTGTATGCGTTGTTCCACTTGCCTCCTTTCAATCGGATGGTCTTGAGCTCGATTCCTGATAAAGGGTACAAGTGGTTTAGAATCTACTTAAAATTGTGGGTCTCGTCCTTGGGGCTTTAACATATCTTCATCCAATGGAAGGAAAGGGAAAATTCCCAAGAGTTCATTCTGCCTACAGATCGGTTCACAAACTTGCCCTCGTGCTCTCTTGAAGATGGATGTTCTATCTGGAGCAGGTTTATCTATGGCCCGAAAACCATGGACAAAGTTAACCGGTGGTGTTTTACAAATGACTTTCACTGGATGATGACAACGTCCTAAGGACGGGTTCTACAGTTTAAAGTGCTCTCTGAATCACTTGTATCCTTACCGGACATCGAACTCGGGATCCTTTGATTAGAAGGCACAAGGAGTTCATTACCTTTCACCCATCGGGGACACTATATGTGTTATACCGTGCTCAAATATACATGTGAAGTACCGGTGTTGTAAGTATTCGCTATTATTACAAAACCTTAAGTACTGTCCGTCCTTATACCCTTCCATGATGATATCCCGCAGTAAAGCATATGTGCAACGGTATCTTGCTTTCGAGACAAGTTTCAATTTCGTAGTTGAAGACGTCTTTTTCCTCTCGATTTAGCATTGGAGCTCCGGGTTTTCCCCAGCCAGTCAAACACACCATCCAAAATGTTGACTGTTTTGAAGATAAGTTTCTAAATGGGTTGATAAGCCATACAACGTTGCCGTTAGAGATACTGAAAAGTAGTAGTTTGGTGTCACTGTAGTTGTGTACTGATATTTTGGCATCTGACACTCAAAAGAAGAAAAAAAACTTTTTCAAGCCAACACATTTAAATATAGTTTTAAAATGTGTACAGTGTACAGCATATACTTATATACTTCAAATGCATTATTATCAATGTGAAACTTTCAAGTCATGATATAGTATTGACTATCCATATAACCTGTTTGTATCAGATGCAATGTTGCCAACTCAACATATTTTTTAAAAATAAAAAAAATGAACTATTTTAGGTTTGTAAATATTTAGACTACCGAACAGTGTTGCAAACTTTGTAAGATATAAGAAGAGACATACTGTTTAAAAAATAATTTTGTGAAAAGGTGACAGTACTACATGACTTCAGATTGCAGTGGCACTCTGTGAATAGCCTGTAATGTCAATATCATGACTCATAAATTTAGGTAATTTCTTCTACTTCTCATTCCCGTGTTTCTTTATTAAACTTAGTAACGTCAATAACATTAATTTAAATTGCATCTTGCCTACATACAGAAAGGTAACAGCTTTAATGGAACATATCATCACTTGTTAACTATATTCTGCAGAACGAATCTAGTGCCATATGGAGTTATTGATCCCTGCAAAACTGTAAAGAACAGCACACAAATGAAAGAAAATCCGCGTACGAAGTAGTGAAGACCATAACAAAATCCCCATCCGAAGTAACAAGATAAACTATTGGAAAATAATTTTGAAATACAAATTTAATAACTTATAAATGCAGTGTATAGTTTTAAAATATATTAAATCAATTTAAGAATAACTGAATAGGCCATTTTGAAAGGTTACCTCCTATTTTTCACATTTTTGAGAAGTAAAAAAAAAAAGTATTTAATTCATTACATGTCCGAGGAAACACAAAATAATCATTATTTACCTTCAAAGACGGTTACACCTGATGTATGTGGATAGTATATATAATCACTTGCGAGGATGCCTAGGACAACTGCTTTTCCTGTGAGGAAATAGCACGTTTTGAAAATTAGAGATGAACTCTTTCCAACGTGTCCGATTCAATGATAAAATCTCAATCATTTTCAATTATGAAATTCAATTAAAGAAACATCTTTTTAATAAATATTTTAAAATTATTTGAAAATTCAAAATGATGATTTGCTTAAGTATTTTTTCAAAATATTTTAAAAAGGATAATATATATTTGAAATATTTTTTAAAAAGTTTTGAAGTTATTGAGTTAGCGTTTTAAAACAAAGTAAACTTATTTCTAACATAATTGTAAGGTATTTTTTTCTCATACGTTTTCATGAATCGTTTCCAATATACTTCTGTTGCTAAGGGTGGTATTATGGTTAACGTCGTGGATTTCGAACCAGCATTAGGGAGACACTGATGTTTGAGGACTGCTGCCAGCCATCCTAATTGAGGTTTTGCAGGGGTTTTCTGTTGTATCATAGCAATACCGAGATGGGGTATAGAATAACGACTTTGGACCTATCTTTATTGTCCATTTCTCAGGATAAGTGCTTGTCGGGAGATGTTGTAGATTAGACATTTGATGGATTTAGACCACAATTATCTCTTCCACCAATTAACATAAGGTACTACAGGAAACCTAAATAATAATAACAATAATAACATTTACTTACTTTTCCAAAGTTAGTTGGTCTTAAAGATATAGGCCCTATTCTTTGTAAAAGAAAGAAATTTGGAATTACCTGAAAAGAAAAAAGGGTATACATAAGTAAAATGTCTTTCCATAAAATTTGAAAACTGAACATTATGTTTAAAAAATGATTATTACTTTAATCGAGGGATGATTAAATTTGATCTATGGTGAGTTTAACTGACCTTCGTTAAGATTTTAAAGAATCGTTAGTTAATGAAAGTAATATATTTAAAAGCTCTTAAATTTACTTTAACGATTCGTATGTAAGATTAGTGAAACTCACCGTTAATCTGGTGTATGGCTGTTTACACTTCACATTCAAGTATTGATCTACCAGCACGTCTTGCATGTATAAAATTATTTATTAATAATGTTTTACTGCATTATTTTTGTAGTACTTGCTCACCAGCACACGCTCTGAACATCACACTAACAGATTCCAAACTTACAATAAATGTGAGTCTTACAAATAAATTAATGAATGATACTGTCTGTCAGTTATTATATATTGTTTAAACATCTTAACAGATAGTTCATACAAGAAATAAATTTGTCTTTTAAAAAACGGACGGAATATCATCTACAAAAACACAAACATAAGTATGAAATAGACCAGGAGAAGTGAATAGAAAAACATCTTTGCCTCCTAACAAAACCTGTTTGACCATCGCTGTAAATAAGTATAAAATGCATGAACATCTGCAATGTTTTCTTTCTCTTTCTTTCTTGAAAAATCAACGCGTTTCCTTCCAAATCAAGAGGTAAACCACAGCAGCTGTTGTTACAATCTCCGCAGGACTTTAAAATCCTGGGAGTTGTTTTTCGATAAAATTCAGTGCAAGGAGTAAAACAAACCATTCACTTTCCCCTACAGGTTGGTTGGTTGGAAATTCATTTCGCCACTTCATAGGGCACTGAAGAGGAAGGTAGCAGCTGTTGAAGGTCATCCAGCGGAGTAGGTCTTCCACAACACCTGTCAGCTGATTGTATGCACTTCCTGGTGTCAGTCGACAATACAGCAGCTGCTTTTCTCTATCCGCACTTGAACTGAGATTTACGTCTTTTGGATGTTTCCAAGAAAACATGCATACAAACACCTTAAATACATGAATTCGTGATAAACAGTCTTTTGAAGTGGAATGAAACATTCATAAAGAAAGAATTGAGAAGTGCAGAACATTCACTACTTTCACCTGTACAGTTGATAAACTTGTATTTATGATCCGTTTGAGTAACTAAACAAGACACAACCGTCCGGATTCAAACTGTTTAGCTTAAAATTCCATCATAAACCCCAGCTGGGATTTGAACTCGGAACTCTGTGGCTCGTGATCTGGAGCGTATTGGACTAGAACCACTTCACCACCGTGGTTTGCAGTTTGCATACGCACGGTTGCTATTGAATGTGCATCAATATGATATTTAAATGCGGACTTAGGTACAAAAAGAACTATGTTTAAATGTAACGTTGGTCCGGCGTTCGGCCGAAGGAATTTATATTACGCGTACTTACAAACAGAAGCGTAAACTCTGAAGCTCTGATACTCAGTAGTTTTTATAATACTAGTATCATATACTAAGATCCAATGTTCGAAATAAAATAATAATAATAAAACAACAACAACAAACACACACACACACACAGGTGGTAGGTATGTTTTCTTAAGATTTTGTCTAGACATACCAGTGATTAAAATGGAGATGTATATTTCCAGCGGCTGATATATAAACTGTAAAATGTCACCATTCAATTTTGTGTATGACGTTGTATAATTATTATAGATTTTGTTACGTAACTTTACATCCAGTAATTATTGACACTGGACGAAGTTACTGAATCTTCTTGATTTTATAATCTTTGTTCAATTTATTTGTGATGAAGAGGACGAGTGATCTTTTATATATGATTGAAAAAGCGTAAATTCTGGAAACGGAAAACAATCCTGGACTATTTTCATTCAAGTAATCTGTGTCCCATCAACATATTTAAGAAGATATTCGGTAATGCGAGGCTGATTTAACTAGTAAAAAAAGAAACTTTAACGTATTATATAACCAAGAGAAAATTTAATTATTCTAACATCAGAATCTATTACCAGAAAGTTATGTAGATGAAGATCAATAAGAGATAAGTATGTGAAATTATTATGAATACAAACTTCTCACTGTAACAAACCAGTACTGCGATTTCTTGTAGATACGTATTTTCCAGGCTAGAGATCTAATTTTACAAAAGAGAACCAGCTAATGACTGATTTAACGTAATTGCCATATTTACAATTTTACACTAATATTGACATCTCTACAAGATATATCCAAAAGAAGACTTGAGACTCACTACAACAACAAATTACAATAAATCGTACTTCTGAGTTTTAACATTATGTCCAGGCAACGCAACTACTCTTGTTTTGAGTTTTATGAGATACTGTGATCTTTGTAGCTACTCCACATCATCTTCATTATCTCTACAAGTCTACATTGCATTTCTCTTTCCAGTGTTCCCTAATTTTTCTTTTCTATCAAAATGACTGTTTGTATTCTCCTTCAGGTTCACGCTCCAAATTCTCTGAGGGTTTTTGTACCATTTATATTTTCCGCGTAGCACTGATTGCTCCTCTATATTTAATTTGAGTCTACGTTCGAATGCTTCGTACAGGTTTTCTAAATTGTTCTTCCACCCGTCCAAAGTTGCATTCCAGTAGTGACTGAAATTACTTTGTTAGCTACAGGCCCGTCATTAAGGGGGAGGGGCATTTGCCCCCCTCTGGAATTTTGATTGAGATTTTTCGTTGCAAAACTGACAAGGTTTAAAAAAAATCGTTATGTGCGTCATGTACTGCGATTAAACAGATTCGATTTACTTATATGCCAATGAGTAGTTAAAATAGTTTAATTCATAACACCTATTCGCATGGAAAATACTCCCACTCTGTGTTACGTGTTTTAATGCAAGTCAATTAAGAAATAGATATAGTGTATGCGAATCCACCTTAGTTTATTTCTGTTCCATTTTAATTTTTTCCTCGAAAGTTATATATTTGTAGCAACTAGTTTACAGAAAGAAGGGAATCATAACCTGTTTTAATTTTATTTTTAAAAAAATGTCCCCTCCATCTGTGTACTTTCTAGTTTGTACACTTGCATTTATGTTTAGTTTATCTTTTAAAAAGATTCTTCAAACGAGTGCAGGTAAACATTAAGGAGCGAAATTTTTATTCCTTTTTTTTTTTTCGACGAGAAAGTATCTTCTTAAAAAAAATATTGAATTTCAATCGACAATAAGTGGCTTTTAACGAAACACTATCGCTTTGGATATAAAATGTGAACTTTTCAGATGGAATTATGATGCTTAAACAATGTGATATATTCTTCAAAATTGAAAGGAAGAGTTATCATCCTTTTAGAGTGGTTCACAATGCAGCATGGAATTAGTCAAGTTTGTTATCAGTCATTTCTTTTTTTTCCAACGTTGTTTGAAGTTGATCGTATTTAGTTTAAAATGACAACAGAAGACATGATAACTTTTCTCAATGACAAGCCTAGTTCAATTTTTTTTTTCTCTTCATTAATCGTTTCCCTTACTACTTGTGAATAAATGCTACCTTCTGCTTCTGTATTACATTTTCAACATTTTATTGTGTAGTTTTATTTTCAAAGGATGAACATTTCATCTCAAAACAATGAAAATGTCCTATGGACTACGACTTGAAATTCATTCAAAGAGATTATATTCCCATCGACAAGAACTACCATAGAATCACATTTATTCGAGAAGAAATTTCTAATCTTAACTCCTATGAAAATTCGCTGTAAAGACTGATCTCTCTTTCCGCTTTCGAAAGATACAATAATACTACTCTCAATTCGAGGGGAATGTCCGCTCTTCCGAATTTGGTATGTAGATTGAGTTATACATCAGAAGTAAATGCACTATAAAATTTTCAGAAACATTTCTGAAAAAAAAAAAAAAAACTAGACAACCCGACTGCCTGAAAATCTCCAGTACCTAAACTAATAAAAACCAAATATCGTTCAGTTTCTCAACGATACTGGGAGAAGAAAAGAAGAAAAGGCGAGATTTGAAGTCCAATTAGAAATCTGGCCTATTACAAATTGGATCACGCTGCCAGTCACAAGAAAACAGTAGATAGTATAAGAAATTCTTTGCCCGGACACCAAAAACATAAACTAGATTACTCCCACGACTTACGCCACGTTTTATCCACTTTTCTATTTATCAATTAGGCATCGGAATACCCATTCACGGAGAATATTTCTTATATGTGCGAAAATAAGCGATCAAAATGGAGGCAACAAACTCTTGATTAGCATGGTATGTCAAGGGACTGGTCCGATTCCTGGAAATGATTATAATGATATTGCTGGGATGTTCACATAACACAGAAACCCTTTCCTTTCTGCTGTTTTCGCCCTTTTCAGTCACTTTATATCTAGTTGCGAAGAAATTGTACAGTAATATATTATTCCAATATGTCTGGAACTTTTACATCCTTTTCGTCTCCCTTTTCTGTTCCTAATTCTTCATCGGAGTAGTTCAATTCTCTTTAGATTCTTTCGGGTTCCCGTTCCATCAGGTCCCTCAACCGCCAATTTTTGTTTTTCCCTTAGCTCAAGAACTGTTGTTTGATTTTCTTCAAACTCTATTTTCAGTGGTTTCTTTCCTAACAATATTTGTGTTGTATTTCCGTACATTCTTCCTTAAGGTTTCATTTATTTCTAAGAATTCAATTCTCCTTACCGTATTTTCCCCCTTTTATATTTCCTTTTTTTTTCTTCATCAATTTTTTTGTTTCTTCCGAGATTTTACTCTCCTTCCTCATGCCTGCTATTTCTTTTGATGTCTCTCTTATTATCCCAGTCAGTAATTTTCTTCCACAATTGATATTTCCTTGATTTTTAATCTCTTTCCGGGCGCTGACTATATTGTTTAGTTCTATATCGGATTTCTGTCTGCTTTTCCCTAGTTCCTTTTAAAAATCTAATTGGCGGATTTCTTCTGATAACTTTCTTCTCTAATCTAGTGTTTATTTCAGACTCTCATCTCATTATCACGATCACTCGAGATTTCGAAAGTGTTCAAAACATACACGTCTTGAGCAATTTCCCTGATATTTGATAGAATATAATCTATTTTGTTTTAGCCTGCATTTCGGCCTTCCCATGTTCATTTCATCTGAATTTTCTTCGTAAAACATGAACTCGAAATGAATCATTTATTGTTTTCTGAAAACTCCGTTATTCTCTCTTCAATCTCCTCATTCTTTTTCCTTGTTTCTTTAGCTACATTCAAACTTTCCCACTTTTGTGTCGCTGTTCCGCTTAGTCCCTACTTTTGCATTGAAGTATCCCATTGCTATCTTATAATGCAATTTACAATTATTCAAAATCTTCTGTATATTCTCGTATATATATCTTCGACTTCTATTTCCAAGATTCGCATCCTCCAACCACCTCAAACCCGCAAACTCTCCCCAATACTTCTTGTGCACCTAATTCCCTTCGGCAGATTAAATGTGTGTGTATGATTGTGTTTTCGGTACAGGATTTTATACCGTTCAACTTACCCGCCGTAAGATAACTTAGAGCCTCCCGAGCACTGCATTAGCATAATTGATTATATAACTACCAGATATATTGTGGGTTCTCATATGCACACCGAAGGTTCAATCTGCACCAAATTTTTCACGGCTGCTTATTACACTATGACCGGTCCCAACATACTAGGGTAGTCAGAAAGTAAGGTTCCGTTAGTAATATATAATTTTATATTCTATATAGATATTGAGCTGCTTCTTGGTTGGGTGAAGAGAAGCTATTACATTAATTTTAAGGAATGAGACCTTGATATACAGAAAATCTTTTACAGGTGCCGAGAAATATAAGTCACCTGCAAGAATTTTTTTACATTTTCTCGTTACAATTTATTACAAAGTTTAAGGGGCGTGTCAAGGGATCAGCGAATTTCTAAATATGTTTAGCATATCTTAATGTACGGAATGACGGGCCTGGTTAGCTAGACAGATTTTTCTCCCTCCCAATTCCATCATTTTTGCTTCCAGTACATTCTTCTTCTCTTCATAGTTCTGCTTCATTCATATTTCTCTTGCTTTGTCTGTTTCGCACTGGAGTTCATTATTTAGTTTTCTCCCCCACCTACTTCTTCCTCATCTATCTACTTTCACATTTTCTGCTTTTCTGTAGTACAGTTCTCTTTTCCCTCCCTCCCTCTCTCTCTCTCTTTACAATATGCTATCACCTCTTCTACAGCACGCACCTCCACCTATTCATTCCCAATGTGATACTTTCCCCTTAAATTTCTCTACAAATTTATGTTCCCTAATTTCTTGTGTGTGTGTTTTTTTTTTAAATCTATTCATTATTTACGTTTTTCAGACCTATACAGGGTGTTATTGGTAAGGTGGAAAATTCACATGTTTCTCTCATGCTTTCCCTGGTATCTAACTCAGTTATTTTCTCGTAATGGAGACTTTTTCCCACAAAAGCAAATTTATATACAAAATACGTTTTAAATTAATGTATCTGGTAACAATGTTATCAGCTATTTTGATCTACAGAAACTATTGTTTGTCATAGTGTATATTCAACTTGTTTTGGAGCTGTTTTCCTCCTGTCTCTTTCAGTATATACATTTATTGTCTCTTTCTTCTTTCAGTAACAAATAACACAATGGTTTCATGTCATCTGCTCGGTTTAAATCATGATCTGGGTTTGGATGTTGACTAGAGGTAATCATGATGAATTCATGATTGACAAACGATTCCCAAAGCTCTTCTGCATAATGGATTTAAACTATTTCCTCACCTGAGCTGAACGTGTCCAAGTGGTGCAACTCCTCTTTTCAAACCCCATGCATTGTGTGTTATTTCCTATGTGTTTTATTTGTTGTTCCTTACACGTATTGTGTATTTCCTACATGTATTATGTGTTTGTTACAAAAGCCAACCAATATAGGTAATAGCTATCTCATTGGTTTCTTCATCTTTTAGTTTCCAACTGCTTTTACTTTCTAATTACGCCATACTGTCTTTAAATAGGTGCGAGCACTATCGTCTCTATGGAAGTCGAAAGACGCATATAGTTACTCTCCCACTATCACGTGCTGCACTGCATGCTTATAACGCAAACAAAACAAAATACTTAGATTTTTATCAACGTTTACTACATATGAGATCTCTGAATCGCTATTTACTGACCATCATAAACACGCACTGCGGTCGCGACGTCAGAGGACAAGGTTACAGGTAGAACATTATTAAACAACCAATGGAATGATTGTGTCTCCTTCTTGCCTGTCTTAAGGAAATTTGGATTGTGTGGTTCCTTTCAAGGCCATGCACATACTTTCTTCATTGGCTGTGAATTATGAATAACTTCACATAACATTTGAAGGGCCCAGAAAAAAAGATTATAATTGTATACTTATGAGGAAGTATAAGGAACACTACATGGTCAAACAGGACTCTGGTTAGCCAGCCAGAGAATTTATTTGATTGCTTGAGAAAGAAGGAAAGCAAAACTTTGACAAGGACAACAATTCAAGCACGTGTTTTCAACTGTTAGCGTGTTTGGATAATCTACAATTTCATAATAATCCGAAAAAAAAAAAAAAAAAAAATGCGTTCCAATTACCTATTGAAATTTGCCCACAGAGATATTACACGAACCACGAAAACAGTCTTAGAATTTCTTGTTTTACAAATAGCCGATTTCAGTGTTGTTTCCCTTGAAACAAAGAAAATGAATAGAATTTTTGTTCAATGTATTTCTAAAACCATGCACACTTAGGTTCATTGGCAAATTGGACAATTCAAACCAGCAACCTTTCACCAACGGTAGAAGTACTTAGTTATGTTTCTGAAAAGTCTACAAACAGTGAAGTTTGCAATATATTTTCGTTTTCAGTAATCATGTAACCTAAACGGAGATACAGGGTGGGTTTCACCATTCTCTGTTAAGAGCTAACGAATCGTTAAGAAATTTTAAGCGCTTTGAAATATTTATACATTACACTCGTTACCTAAAGAATCAAAGTGAAGGTTGGTAAAACCCACGAATTACATTCGTTAACTAACGATTCGTTAAATTCTTAACCAAGATTGATGAAAACGACCAATAGTGTATAAAACTTCGTATTTTGTGTGTCTGCAAGAACTTTCGTGGCCCGATAGTAGAACACTCCTCTGTGGTGTGTGATGTCCTCGGCTTGATCCCTGCGCGTGCCATGTGGGCTCTGTTGTGGACAAACACCATGCCTGAGCCAAAGTTATCTTAAAAATATAATATTCAAACTCCAAGAACTTAATTCAATATGTATATCTAATAACAAAACAGTTGGGATCAGTGGCGGACGGTGGTTCTCTCCACTGAGTGTTGCACTCAGGCCCGCCGCCAGCCACAGACAGTAGGTAGGGTCAAGAAAAATTAGGGAAGGTCTTACGAAACATACATAAAATTAAATATATGTATTGGACCAAGGAAAATTTACAGGGGTTCAGCCCACCTCCTGGCTGCGGGCCTGGACTTTCACTATGTGCGAGAGGATTGGGTAGCTAATCACTAACAATCAATCAACATGGAGTGTAATTATGTAACATAGGCACAAAAGAAGAAGTGACCAGATTTTCAAATAAAGGAACGTTAAATCAATTAGTTACGATTTTGAGAAAACTTAGAAAAATGTCGTAGCTATAATATTGAGAATAGAATTTGATAGTTTGTCACAATTTTCGTGACTAGAAATTTGTCACTGTTGTCACTGTATTGCTAATATCAGTTTTAGAAACTCTGAAGATACACTAACCGTATTCTCCAAGCTATTTTGAACGATAAAGTCGAACAAGCCCACAGCTTCTAACATTGATCGCAATTCTTCTGCCGAATGGATTGAAGACAGTTCGTGAAAACAGAGATTTTCTTTGTCAAGAAATGTGTAAATTGAACATAATTTCTCCACAGTTTGTTTTGAAAAATTGCAAAAGTAACTCGGAAATTTATCTTGAGTAAACAGCGTGGCTGCCATAACGTGCCATGTGAATGTAAGGATTTTGCTTCGCAAGTAATCACATCGCATACTTCCTTTGCTTCCCTTACCCATTCCATCCTTTCACTCTTTCTCCTTTTTTGATACCGTGTTTGTATTTTCTGTTGTTTCACTCGAATCATCAAGCTGGTCTTTAATATGCCTAATATTTGTTTCAAAGCAAAGTGGAAAATAGCATTTCGTGCCAAGGAAGGGTTAATTTCTCGATTTTGAAGTTGATTAAACAAAATTTCCACAAGAAGCATTATTTTACTTAAAAAAATAAAAAAGATAACCAGAAATTAAAATGGCTGCTAATAAGTGTTTTCTTGAGTACTTCAAGGCGATGGATTGTGTTTGAATTTTTCTCTTCCTCCATCTTCACTATCTTATTCATGCATTGAATAATATCCTCGTTATGTTCAAAGACAGTATTTACGCTTCTGGAAGGATCCTCCCCCTCACTTTTAACATTGCTCAAAATATTTCTAAAACTAAGAGCACTATCAAAAATGTAAGTTTATAGCGCACTAAAGCTTACAAATTACCATGAAATACAATGGACAACGATTTCGAAATCTTGTGGATTAATGAGTGCTGAGACTTCAATTAAATATCATAATCTTTGAAAACGTATATCACTCACCAATCGACAAGATTTCAAGATCGTTGTCCATTGTATTTCATGATAATTTGTAAGCTCTAGTGGGTTATGAACTTACATTTTTGATAGTGCTATTAGTTTTTGAAATATTTTAAAAAATAGTTTAAAAGGGTAGGGGGTGGGGATTGGTTACTACGAGAAAAAAGTACACACGCCTTGCAAATTTGAGAAAAGAATATTACATTTCTATTTATAAAAGCAGGTTTCCTCATAAATAGATTCACTTGATGAGCGTAACAATGTATGTACACAGCATTTGAAATAGGAGGATACAATGACACAGCTTTAACATTATGATGTCGCTATTAAAGTGACATGAGTAGCCAGCAATGACCTATGTCTAAAATCGATACTGGACTGACTGCTGATGCTGTCAAAAATTTCATGAATATATGAAGACAGGAAGAGGAGAAGACACTTAATCTCGTTTGTCCACTTCCAGTCTAAACCAATATGGACCAAATTTTCAGTTCTAACTCAGCTTTTTACGCTTGATATCGCTGTGTGGACCGTTTCTTTTATCAATGTCTTAATTCATGCAAAAAAAAAAAAAAGTAAATATTATTTGCAGTATTTTCTATTACATACAGAGTACGGTATACTATTATACGAATAACTCAGGATTTTAAATTTAAATAAAAAAAACGGGTAGTACAGCAATAAGAAGCGTATAAACTTGAGTTAGAACTGAAAGTTTGGTCCACATTGGATTAGACTGGAGGTGGGCATACGAGTTTAAATATTTGCTCTGGCGTCTATCTTCCGACACTAAGGAGTCACTTCAGTATCCAGAAAGTCGCGCGCGAGATTTAGCATTCTGTGGTAACTTCGCTGTTGAAAGCATGAAGGAACATATACACGCTCGCACACACATACACACACACCAACACACCTACTCTCTCTCTCTCTCTCTCTCTCTCTCTCTCACACACACACACACACACACACACACACACACACACACACACTATCATGTACAAAATTTAAATATATTTGTGAGAGACCTGACACCTAAGGTGTAGCTCATTTCT
>JAGDQP010012525.1:30847-43346 GCA_022664845.1 Lepisma saccharinum
ATCCACTAGTGGATGAGACCTCTCCCCGAAGGGAGGAGTTGGTCTACTGCTCCCACGCTGACCAGACGGGTTGGGAGAGGAGAGCCTAAGCTCTCACTGTGATCGCTACTGTCTTTTATTCACAGCAGCTCCCCAATTGTCCTCACGATGCTGGGTCAACACCGAAATTTTTGAGCCCCCACCGGGAATCGAACCCGGGACTACCGACTAGGCGCAGGCTGTATGTATACACACGCTCACACCCACGTACACGCTCTCTCCCTCTCTCTCTCACACACACACAGGAACTGCGAGTAAAAGAAGGGAATTAGCAGTCGACCTTTCTGCAGCGTGGGAGAAGGTCTTGTCGCTTGCTCGCCACAAGTGTCACCTTGTGGAAGCAATGCAAAGCTAGGAGGGGAGAAATGAGCACAAACGTTCTGCTTACATTTGCCGTGCAACGTCTCAAGTCCTGTATTAATTGTATTAGAAATGCCAGTCCGACATCTAGTGGAGGAGGAGGCTATGTAGCGAGATAGGCGTTACAGCGTATAAGCGTGGATTACAACACCAAGAATAAACTCTGAACTTGTGAAGTATTTTTTTTCTCTTTCTTAACGAAACCATGGCTTTTTTGAACTCCGAAGGGTAGAATATTATTACATATTCTATATTTTAGAATGATTGAATTAAAAATGAAATAACTTTAAGAAAGGGGGTGTTGCGCAACGGGCAAACAATAGCACCCACCGCCACTGGTTGGGATGATGATTAATGCTTTTGGTTTCTCGATTTGGTGAGCCGGGTCCAAACAGTCCCGAGTAGCGACACAAACGTGGAAAAACAGTGGATTCAACGTTAGTCCCGCCACGTAATTTTAACGTTATTCATGTACTAAATGTCTGCCTGTTCAACGGGGTTTACAACGTTTAAAATCAACGTAATCTTCAACAGCAAGAAGTGGACGATGAACAACTTTTTTTAAACGTTGTATTTGCCCACCTGTTCAGCGGCTGAAAAACATGTTTTGCATTTGATCAAAACAGAGCACTGAGTTTGTAAATTTTCCACCTCTCTGCAGTGGGGTTTGAAGCTGGAACTTTCCGCACTCGTTGTTTGTAATTCGTCACTTTAACCACTCGGCTACGAAATATCTGCATAATTAGTTAATAACTAATATTTTACCATTCCTTTTATGTTACGAAGATTTTCTATTAAGTAAAATTCATGTGTATGATATAGGTTAGGTTAGGTTAGGTTAGGGAAAATCCAGAAAATATTTTATCCAGTGATTCCAGGAAAAATCGAAATAATTACACTTCTTTCTTGTTGCAACTGTAAATTTGGCTACCGTCCCCCCACTACATGAAAAATTACTCCAATCTTAATACTTTTTATCTATAGTCCTTGAATTTGGAGTTTAGAAATAAGCGTGTACGTCAATCAGAAAATTTCTGATATGATTTTAGAAAAGAGAAATAACGAAAAGGGTACAGTGCAAGGATTTAGCAAAAAAGTAGAAAATACAAAATCAGGACCCCTGAAAAGAGTATATCTGGTAGCCCTAGCCAGAAGTGGTTTTCGAATGTTTCTATCTAATAAAACAATAATATTTTTCGAAGTATATTTTTTCTTCTAACCGGGGAGTCAAATAACCGGGGATTAATGCCTTAAACCGGGGAAACTGCCCGGAAATCGGGAGTGAATTTTCACTCTAGTATAGGCTGGAATTCAACACTAGAATTGCTGATTGTATCTTGTGTCAGTTCGTTGAATTTTCTCTCCCATCCCGGCCCATCAAATATTTGACAACATTGCTAGAAGATGGTAGTGCAGTAATGTCATGACTTTTGGGGTTAGGGTAACGTTGTACACACATGAGTCATTGAAAGTAGAAAGTATGCGGTGCAAGTCGTCATCAGTTTTGACACGTGTCATGAGGAAGTACTGCATAAAGAACACTGACAAGCAACTGCTGGCAAGTTGGCGCTGTAGCGTTGTGGTTAATGCATCGGACAACCGTGTGATGTTTTTAAAATAACTTTTTTTTTTAAATATACACATTTTCAAATTTTATAAAGTTCACTAACCACCTAACCTAACCTACCCCCCCCCCCCAACCTTATGACATTATAAACCCACAGGTTTGCTCTGGTTTGCAGCGGGGGTGGGGTGAATGGGAACACCATTGTGTTTAGGAACGCTAAAGGCGCAGGAGCGGTGACCAGTTTGAGTGCAGCCCGCAGGACTGAGAAATTTTTGCTTTTTCTTATTTATACGCGATCCACTGTAGTTTACGGGACCGATAACAGATTGCTCTGGCGTCAAATTCTGATGTGGATACTTTCTACTTGGAATGAGTCGCCTTTTACTTCAGACAAAGTCTTCGTAACATAAAAGACCTGTAAAATATTAATGAGTATTAGGATCCTTTGAGACTGCGTGGTTAGAGTGACGAGGTACAAACGACGAATGTAGAAAGTTCGAGCTTCGAGCCCCACTGCAGACAGGTGGAAAATTTACAAACACGATCAGTATATTAACGTGAAAGAAATGGATCAAAGACAGCAAATGTAGTGAGTAACTCTTCGTCATGAAGTTCAATGCTTTCTTTTGGTTCAATGAAAAAGGTGGTTTTGAGCCGTTGAACAGGTGGACAAATACAACATTAAGCTTTTCCAAAACCCTACATTTCTTCACGTTGAAGACCACGTTGATTCTAAACGTCAAGTAAACCGTTGAACAGGTTGTGCACATTTAGGTACATCTACAACATTAATATTATGTAGCGGGACTAACGTTGAATCCGCCGTTTGTGAACGTTTGTATGCTACTATGGTTGACCTATGTTCGTTTTCTTTTTTGTAATCTCAAATTGCAATTTACAACAGACCAAATAATAAATCTTTATAGAATTAGCTTCTCTGCTTAATGGAAAAAATGTCTCCAACATTTAGCAAGCTGCCATAATATTTTAGTCTTTAGTTCAAATAAAGATACTGAGAATGCGATTTGGTGATTTAGAGTCAGTATGATTTGCTTTTACGTCCAGAAGCCGAATGCTGGAGTTATATCTCGCTAAAAGTGATTATACATGTTTCTCATATCTCATTACTTATTCTAAATCATTGTTTCTTAAGGTGCGGTCCGCGTGAGCTTATTAGGTGATGCGTAAAGTTGTTTCAGAGAGAAATTTCAACAAGTTTTCCGCTGTAAATGGAGTGGATGTACTTATTTCATGTTTTATCTTATACGCCACACGCTGTCTTCGTATATACCCTCCATTTCATCCTTGGGTACAGCCGTACAAACTACCATTCAGCTATTATTTTTAAACATTAAAGAATCTCTGCTTAACATCATAATGCCAATGATTATATATATATATATATAGCTAGCATGGGTAAGGTGACATTATAATAGTAACTCAAAATGCCGAAAAAATTGAGAAAAAATGTTCTAATTAAACACCGCTTAATATTTTGTTAATGATGAATGACTGGTATTCTACTCGGATGACCCGAAAGTCCTTAAGCAAGGTGAAACAATGGTACTTTGTCATTGTCTTCCAGAGTCAAGGATGATTTTCTATTGGTATCAGTATTGCGATTTCTTGCTTTTCGTTTTAGAGTAGGATTTTTTTTATCTATGCTATCCGACAACGAATACTCCATTAAGTTGCATCTTCTTCTTCCTCTTCCTATTTAACCTTCAACTGTATCCTTCAATATAATACTTTTGTGAAAGTAATCTCTTAACCAGTTTTATTTCCTCTTTTTTATCTTCAATACAGTTCTTTCTCGATCTCACCAGTACTTCCTCGTTAGTATCTTTCTATCCGACTGTTCTCCTCCATTTCCCTCCATATCCACATTTCAAAGGTTTTATTTCTTTCCCTTACTCTCCCGTGACATACACTTCAATGCAAACATTTCATTAACCTTCTTTCCAATACTTTGTTCATTAGCCCACTAAAAATATTCCTTGTCTTCTTAGTGAATTCCTCCTTCGCTATTGCTTTTTTCGCCTTTATTTCTTTTCATCTCTTCTTACATTCACTTATAATACTTTCCAGATATTTGGAAGCTAGGTTTAAAAACACGCATTTGTACTATAAAAAAGAGAATCTTTTATTTTCCAACCACGCAGAACCGTTTAACTTAATGCATATGATAAATTAGTTCCTTAGCAACGAGCTGCTTGCATTGCATTGCGTCACTTGCTCCCCGGAAGTGACGTAAGAGTGACATGACGCTCGTTTGTGACGCAGCCTTCATACCTGTTGTTATTTATTACAACGGAAAGTAAAATTGAGCTTAAAAAGCTTTTTCAATTAGAACAGGAAACTTGGCTAGAATATACGCAAATAAAATATGGGAATACTCATATTTGAACAGGATGTAGTTAGTACCTGTGATATATAGTGAATCCCTTTGTACCGGGGTTTTATCTGCGTTAGCTTTTTTTTTTGGTTCATAGATTAAGAAAATTTTCTAAAAACACTTCGAAAAACTACTGCTAATAGATTTTAGCCTTATCAAAGTTACCCTTAAGCAAAGAATAAGAGTTGTAGATGACCGATTGAATCAATCATTTAGAAAAGGCTCGATGAATGAGCAAATGAGCACGCTCGCCTTCTGTGTATGTGGTAACAGGTTCAAATCTCGTCGGATTGTCCATTGAGTGGAATGGTTCGGAGTTCACTTAACCCAAAAAACTGAATAGATCTTTCCTTAAAAAACTGATCAGCCCGTGTAGGACGTTCGTAACAATTCAATCAGTCTTCTACTGACATTTTTTCACAAAGTCGAAAAAGAATCTGCTTTCTGTTATTAAAATAAGAAGTGCAATAAATACGAATAAATTTTAAAATACTCCGTAAATCTTTTTAACTTTATTCTTATAACATTTTTTTAAAAAAGGAATTAGTATTGAAGAGTAGAAATATCGTCCACCTGAAAGCAATATAATCCCTACGTTTGAATTTAGATAGATGGCACGGATTTAGGCCCTAAACTGTAAAAAATAAATATCATCAAGTTGGCTTGGAAGTCTTGAAGGAAAATAGGAAAATTAACTGGTCGCACAAATCACATAGACATTACTCAACCCTGGAGACAACACTATTAGTGTTCTTCCGAAAGCGGAAGATCCTTGGATTCATTTTATTTCTCTTGCTTTTCCCCTTCAACCATCGCTTCAGTTACATTCTTGTATGCGTACGCAATGTTCTAACCAGCTTCTTTTTCTTTTCTTCGTTGACTCAATTTCTTCCGCACAACACAGCGTATTCTCGAAATATTTTAACTTCCGTGCTGGGAATATTCCGCACGAATATAATGCTTGGCATAATGAAGGATATACATGGAATATTCCAAATACAAGTACAGTCCCCTGAGAATAAGCATAACTTATTCAAAACTATAAACAAAGGTGCAAAATAATCTAGTAGGATATTTTAGCGTTATAGGAATATATCGTTGTATACATACCATTGAAAGCTAAAGTACAAGCCCTTATAATTTTGGTTAAAAAAAAAAGGAAAGTCATGTCCTTTAAAGCGGACCGTCTTCCAAAACAGATCATATACGTAGGCTGTGTTACATTTCACTAACAAGGAACACTCTTGGATCCACACAGTCGGATTTGGAAGAAACTTTTACATTTGACGGTCTTCAACATGAAGAAAAGAAATAAGGAAAGTTCCTTCATTTCGCAATTGCATCTAACAGCAACTAGATTATTGGAAAGCTATTTGATTTCCTGAGTGAAATATACCTGGCGATTCAAATGTGGAATCATGTAATTTCTACAAATTTGACGAAACATGAATGTAATCACATCAAGTGTATATGGGAAGAAGTACTGCGTCTCTGGCGCATGCTACATGCTCCGTTAGCCACCTTGGATTCAGCTTACCCTTTTAAACTGGAAATATCAATAGGACGACTGACATAACAAGTTCGGGGAAATTCAAAGTGGGGAAAGGTATGAAATTTACATTGAATATACCTATATAAATACACCCAAAATTATAAATTATACTAATTGCACAAGAAAATCGGAATTTCGAGGGGAAGGTCTCCCTGAAGCTGTTTCTATGTTATTATTACATTGTGCTATGTTATTATTACTGTGGATTAGAAGTCCAAATTTAAGACGACTTTGTTGTATTTACATTTCTTAAATACATAAATAAATTTGCTAAGGCAATTAAGATCATTACAGCTACAAATGGAAGTAAAGTTATTTAGTACGCGATCACGTGCTCCTTTTGATTAAAATCATAGTTATTTATAATCTCTAATCAAAATATCATTTGTTACATGATAAATAATCACATGTGAATAAATTTCAAAGTACAATATAGTTATCTCATATTACCGAGATAGAATTAGGAGGAGAGAAGATAATAAAAATTCAGATTTTTATATTCTTTACTTTGAACAATAACGAAATAACAAAAATATTATTTTCGTAGTAAATACTTACTGATTAGGTTATCTACTTCCACACATCACTTGGTAAATATCAATTGTAAGAGAATTCTAACTTTAATTACAGATGATTCGCTGTATTTTGTGGAAAAACGGAAGCTGATAAACATATTTTCAAAAGGAAGAAAATCGATTTTCTCAGTAAATGGAAAGACGCAAAACACTGTATTTTCTTAAGAAAGTAATCTGTAAACAAGATATTTGAATATTGTGCTTTCTCCCCCCTTTCCCTTCGATTTCTGAAAATTATGAAAGATAAAAGATAGCATTTTAATTTTTGAATGCAGGTAATTATTAATAAAAAATATATTTTTTTAAATTTAAATATCTGACTGCCCATCTCATCAGAAATCTAAATTAAAATAAAGAAGAAAAAACACTTAGTAATTAATATTATAAATTTCCATAATAATTATCATTAACTTTACAATTCTAGATTGTAATATATATTATATTTGGTCTTTCCCTAATTTTGAAAACTCCAAAGAAGACGGAGGATATTTTTTTTTTTTTTACTGAACAGTCTTAAATGAAACAGAAATCAGAACTTCGAATGGAAATACAACTTGAAATACAGATAATACTACTTCAAAATAATCATAATTTAATTTAATTTGCTTTATGCAAGAAGGACTGAGTGGCTAAGATGGTAGGGAAAAATGGAATTTCGTTATTTCCGAGCACACACGCAACGAGAAAGTTTACAGTTGTTTTCACTGTAGAAACATTAGTGACGACAACTCTATGACGTAATGGAAAAGTTCACTTGCTGCTTGCCTCTGAGTAAAGTAGAGAAAAACCCTGTAGGTGAGAGAATAACATTTTAAAAGGTGGTAAAGAAAACACTGCCAAGTCTTGTAATATGCGATTCAGGATATATCATCTGTTACATCAGGTAAATACCCTATTATCTTTGTCATAATACCACCAAAAGATATTGCAAAAAATTTACTAATGTAGTACATATTACCTAAAAATTAGAAAAGTTTTAAAGCGAGCAAAGAAAAAAGACAAAATCGGGCAAAGTGAAATGTCTCTGGAAATGATAGAACATTAAGCAAACCAGAAATTTGTTCACATTCTACTTTTTATTCCAATTGTAACAATTTGAAAATCATATACATATCACTAGACTATAATACACTGTAATTTTTATGTTCTATTAAGCAATATTATAATTATTTTAAATGTTATGCCGTACTTAAAACACTTTTAAAATAATGTTTTATTGTTTACATATAACTAGACTGCAGATAGATCGTTACATATATATAAAAAAAAAATATTAAATTGACATCTAGGTATCCCAGTAGTACACAAAGGTGTTGTCAACGTTAGTTTATGGTTTATTTCGTTCATTAACAGTAATCCGTTGAGAAAAGTACATTTAATTTTAAATCATACTTCAACAGACTTGTTTGTTATCGTTGGTAAGACGTCAATGCGACGTGTATTCAACTATTATTTTAAATTATGGTATAGATTTCGTTTCTTGGGATTCTTTCTCATTTCATTGAATAAAAAATATAATTCAAAGCTAATTAAATGTAATTAACTATTATTTTGTATTCTTTTTGCATACTGAAAACACGTTGAATTTCAATCTATATTCCAACGAAAATCTGATTTCGCTGATCGGACGTTAATGTGATGTGTTTTTAACTGTTATGTTAAACTATGCCTTAGATTACGCTTCATATGTGTCTTTCTAAGTTAACTGCACACTACGTCTATCATGCTATTATTAATATGTTGAAAATAGATTGAATTTTTAAACTACATTTCAACTAACATTTTATTTCGTTCATAGGGCGATAATATGAAGTTTTGAACTTTCCCAAGATTGCGCTTCATGTGCGTCTTTCTAAGACAACATATTATACTTATTGAGAAATACAAATTTAATAATATAGTCTTTTTGTATCGTACGACATATTTTCATCGTCTTTAGAATTAAAGTTCACCGCTGAGTACATGACTGTTCAGATTGTTCAGATTTATAAACATGTATTACTGTTTCTTTCAATGGTATTTTCATTGACGTTTTCAACTACATTTCACCATTATTAAACGGCTTATTAACGCTTCGGATTTTTTTTTTCATCGTCCAATTTTGACTTTAAAACTAACGTTTATTCTCAATGTTCGTTTGAATCTCTACCTATTGAATAGGTGGACATATATACAACGTTAAAAATATGTTTAGAAAACACGTGTTTTAATCGTTCACTTCTTGACGATGAAGACTACGGTTATTCTTATTCTTGCCCAATGAACAAAATGCCTCCACATGCTGATGAACCGATGCGACTGGATTTGTGGTGACTGCCTTCAACCAATACGAATGAATTTACTTCAGATACAGTCTTTGTAACATAAAAGGATGACTAAAGTAGTAGTTACTAGCTAGATGGCCTCGTGCTGATCAGAGTAGTCAAGTGGTTAAATGTACTTGCTTGTATTTCGATTACAAGATCGTGGGTTCGAATACCGCCTCGAGCATGGATGTTTGTATGCGTGATTTTAAGTTAGATTTAAGAGAGATCAAGTTACACAAAGTTTAGGAAGATATAACAAGCAAAGCCCGCTTACGGGGAACCAAGTTCAAAAAAAGGTGGATGAATGGTTAGAGTGATCTGCTACAAATGACTAGTGCGTAAGTTCCAGCTTCGAACCCCACTGCAGATAGTGAAAAAAAATTACTACCAAATTAATATATTACCATGAAAACAACGGGCGAAGTTCAACTAAATATGTATGCCAACAGACAGCAACTATTCTCAGTTTTGGCCAACTGGAAAGGGTTGAACAGGTGGGCATAATCAAGGTTAAAAAACGTTTCTTATATATATATACGTTTCTTCGTTTATTCTAAACGTTGACTTCAACCTGTTTCTCAACCATTACTCAACGTCGAATATACTGTTGAACAGGCGGACATTCTGGTACATATACAACCGTTAAATAACGTTTCGGTACTGATGTTAAATCCACGTACTTTCAACGTTTGTGTGCTACTGGGGTATATTTCATTTTAACTGCATAGTGTCCATGGGTGGACTGGCCATAATAAGGTATCGGCCGGATGGCCGATGCGCCTTCCCTAGATCAGTGCCTCTGCGCCCTCCTCGGGAGGGGTGAAGGCCCGTCTTAGTCTGAGGAGGGCGCACAGCTTCCTCCCTTAACACGATTTTTCTTGAAAAACAAAAAATAATAACAAAGCTACATAATAGATTTTTATCATGCATTTAATACTCAAAGTTGCTTTGTTTGTTTATGAAAATATTGAATTTGTATAATTCTATCGTGATTAACTACAATAGGTTCTTAATGTTTTGTCCCTTTCTATGTACTAATTTTCCGGGGGAAGCCCCCCTGCATTTCCTTTTATTTGGGGGGTATTCCATACTCGCAAGAGCCTTCGGATGGACGGCGCCCTCCCAGAGTATGTGACCGCGCCCTTTTTACATAGCCAGTCCACCCATGATAGTGTCAGGCAAAATGGAATTTCACATACTTCTAATAAATATTTCCTGTGGTTCAAATATTTCCTGTTTTCTTTTTCATTTTACAGTGGAATGAGAGACTCCAAGGTTTTATCGGTATATTAAACATTTAGTTATAGCATTTGGTTTCAAAGTTACGATACGCTAAATAAAAGGTGTACCACTTTATCCGACTTTACTCCATTCAATTGATAATAGAGTACAAAATAAAATACATATCTGAGTTATTACATAGTGAAAGTTAAAACAAAGTATTAATACAACAGACAAATTAATAAGATACATAATTACAAATAAGAAGTTTGAACAATTTGCCACCTTTATAAGATGTAGCCAGTACATGGTGATGTCTTGTTTGGTACAAAGATACAGTTAAATTAAGATTTTCAATAAGATACAAGATAATACATTCGATAAAATTTTCAGTAAACGTTCTTGTCAAGATTCTTTCTTAATTGCTCCAAATACTCAAATTAAATAATTTACACCAATAATCATAATTAAAAGAGTAATACAAAAACTTAAATTTAAAGCATATTAATCTGAGAAAACACCTTTGTACTACATCAAGTTTATTGGAAACCGCTTTCGATGAATCGTTCCAAACATTGGAAGCAAATTCTAGTTTGGGGTTTACATGAATTTTAAATAAATTTAAAAGCGTATTGATTTTGTTAAAATCATACAATTCATTAAAAATAAATCCAATTAATTTACGAGAGTCACATGAACAACCGTTAACATGGTCGTTAAAAATTACCTTGGTGTGAAAGATAAGGTCCCTTTTTTACATTCTTTTCTTTAGTTCACAATGGTTCGTGGTGTCTTCAAATCTCGCAACGTTAATTTAACTCATTTCCCGACGTCATACAGTGATAAAATTTTACACAGCGACGTAAGTCGGCTGACAATACAATATTATATTGTTACTTTCATATATTTATATATTTTAAAAGCATTTTTTTTTAAATACAGACCTTTTATCCTAAAATAAATACTATCCAACAATAACATGCTGTTTGGCTGGTTGCAGAACACTTTAGAATTTGGGTCATAAAATATTAGCTAGAGAAAGTATCGGAACAGTGAAATAACTAGAAAAAAAAATAATAATAAACTTTTTAAAAATATTCTTTTCTTAAACAATTCGTACTAAAAAGTGAAAAATAATTTTGTTTTTGCATGAGTAAAAAGAAAAGCATGGGGATTTTGCAAATAAAAGCAATTGAAGAATTTATAAAGTGACTGTATATGAGAGAGCGCCCCATGCTTTCTTTCTATTTAGTCATTGCTTACTCTTTGGCTTACGGAACCCATCCACCGGACTTCTTGTATCGCTAATATTTCCAGGTCGTACTCCTCGGTCTCGCGTACCGCCACCTGAAGAGTTCCTGTTTTGTATAACGATCGTACGTTCCACGTTCCTATTCTAATATCTTTCTTAGTCCTGTTCTTGGAGCCCCCTGAAGCAGTCCCCGCCCGGAGATCCGAATTCTTTTCTTTAGTTCGCAATGGTTCGTGGTGTACTTCAGTGGGGCTCATCAAGTGAAGTTGGTGAAGTTTAACTTCACTTATTATTTTGATATGCATTGACTAAATAGGCATTAATAAGTATTAATTGGACCAGAAAGTCAGTCAATACCATATAGGATCGGATAGTGGCATTATCAGTATCCTGTCTAAGTCCAGAAATTCCAGAATAAATGTTAATGAACAAGGATAGTAAGAACCTGTTGATGGATTTTGGTAGTACTTCAACGATTATTTGTGCCACGAGCCGCCACTGGTGTCCTCAAATATTGAAACGTTAATTTAACTAATTTCCCGACGTCATACAATGAAGAAATTTTTCACAGTGACGTAAGTCGGGTGACAGTACAATATTCCATTTTTACTTTCATATATTTATACATTTTAAAAGCATATTTAAATATATTTTTTTTAATATGGCTTCTTTATCCTAAAATAAATACTAGCCTGTAACCAGCCTAGGTTTGTGTGGTTGCAGAACACTTTAGGATTTGGATAAAAAATATATTCAGTTTGAGAAAATGTTTCCGAACACCGAAATTACTCGAAAAAAAAAAGTAATAAGAAAACTTTTTAAAGACATACTTTTCTTAAACAATTCGTATTAAAATATTAAAAAATAATTTCATTTATGCATGAATAAAAAGAAGAGCATGGGGCGTGTTCTCATATACAGTCAGGTTATAAATTGAATCGGTAGTTAAAAGAAGAAAATAAACGCCAAAGATTAAAAAAGTCCTGTTTTTGCCTAACACGTTGCTTATTGAATAGATACATAACATCAGTTTGAACTAAGAAATTGTTTATACAACACACAATTTCTTACTTGCCATTGACACTGTGAATCTATTCATTGATAGAGTTTTGGTACCAAAAACTCGATCCGACGACCCCTAGCATCAGAGGTGAACGCTCTACCGACTGAGCCACCGTGGCCCCATATTATTATTATTATTATTATTATTATTATTATTATTATTATTATTA
>JAGDQP010012526.1:9608-50058 GCA_022664845.1 Lepisma saccharinum
TATATATATATATATATATATATATATATATATATATATATATATATATATATATATAGCCATACCCTAGCCGGGATCCGAACCCACAATTTTGGAGACGCTGGATTGACGCCTAAGACTACATAACTGTTTCGGTCAATAGAAAATCTGTATGGCACATTTTGGCCAATTTCAAATGAGTATGTCTTGAACATGCCTGGTTGTCGGAACGTTAAAGCCTTTCCGAACAATGATCAATTAAAATGTAGAAATAGTATCACTGGCTACGCTTTATACTTGAACAAAGTCGTTTCCCAACTAGAATAAACTATATTTAAAATAAAGGATGTTTTTGAGTTATTCCAAATATAAGCCGGAAAATTATTGGGGCAAACTTCGATAGGTGATGAATCACAGCGACACAAGAAAGAAGTCCTTAGGAATAAATGTCGAAAACTGTGTTGTTTCAGAGATGGAGGAATCCGAAGGTAATACAATATGACGTAATATCCCTACAGATAATGATGTACTTGTTGGCTTAGCCATGTCAGCAATCGGAGTTGTACCAAAAGATGGATACAAAAGCATATATATCCTACTTACTTACTTACTCTATGGCTTACGAAACTCGCAAGTTCATCGCCGCGGTAACAAACTTTGGCTATAGGAATCTATCCTGGGCAAGATCAATCCAATATATATATATATGCGTAGCCTAGTCGGTAGCGCACTCGACTTCAGTACGAGCGGTTCTGGATTCGATTCCAGGTGGGGGCTCACAAATTTCGGTGTTGACCCAGCATCGTGAGGACAATTGGGTAGCTGCTGTGAATAAAAGACAGAGGCGATCACAGTTGAGAGCTTCGGCTCTCCACTCCCAACACGCCTGGTCAGCGTGGGAGCAGTAGACCAACTCCCCTCTGGGAGAGGCCTCATCCAGTAGTGGATTGAATATGGCTGTGAATTATATATAAATTGACTGTTCGTTAGACAGACACAGGAATCGCCTCCATGCCAGGGTCTTCAATTATTTTTTGCCTATAATATCGTAATAGAATAGACCTTTGCTATCCAGATACTTGGTTGAGTATGAATAAGATAGGACAGTACAAAAAGACGGTTGTAGCTTAGTTGTTAGAGCATTGGTTTCGCATTCTGGAGATCCTGGGTTCGATGCAAGCGAGCTACGATCCTGACTGAGGTTTTTCAGTATGTTTTAGTCACACCAGAAAAAACCAAAATGGTACATTTAGGCCATGTCCGACTCTTTCCCTCAACCCTATCCCGACCTGAGCCATAGATGCCTAAAGGCCGTAAATAAAAATTCAGTTTAATCAGAATTTACTCTTTTCATTAGCAGAAACTAACGGCATTGTGCCAATGTGCCGCCTTTCCCATTCTTATATATAAGTCTTAGCAACGTATATTGTTATTCCTGTGAAAAAAACTTAATTTTCACATAAATGGCACTTCAGTGACTTATTTACTTCAAGTTTTCATTTGTTCTCAAGTATTTTTTCTTGGTGTTATGCGATTAATTACCTCTCAAAGTTTGCCGCAGTATTTTTCGGACCTGCTGTGTACCATACATATGAGGAGTTCTGTAAATGATTTCTCTTTGCTTTGTGCTTCTTTTTTCTGTGATAGAAAAGACATCACTTTATCATTCCCGGTTCACGTCCCGCTTCCAGCCATTCGCACTGAGGATTTCATCAGTTTTACCAGGCAAATGCCGTGATGGTACTTTAACTAAAACCTGGTCGCAGTCTTCACCATCTGTGCCCCTGGACCAGTGTTCGCCGAGAGACGTCATCTCTCGGATATGATGGGGTTAAGCTAAAGTTACATGAAAGAAAATTTATAATAAATCGAACATATTTTGTTTTAATTTTATTTGTTGTTATTGTTGTGTTCATATTTAGAGCCGGTCTTTTAATTTGTCATTACAGGTAATGGACACGATTGGATTTATTTCATTTTTCCTTCATGTTTGTTTTGGAGTCTCAATAGGTTTGTTGCTGCTTATCAGCAGTTTCGTTATGTTCCCTCTCGTGGAGATGTCTTCTGGAATGAAGAATCTACAACGTGTGATGCGAGTTGGACCTATAACATACTGGCTATCATATTTTTTGTGGGATTTTACATGCTATTTTTTCGTTGCGTTCATTATAACTTGTCTTATCCCCGCTTTCGACAAGAGTCAACAGTTAGGAAATCTTGATGCTTTAAGTATGTATATTTTTCACTGTATGGTGCTTTCGTAGTGTAGAAATTAGCTTCTTTAACTTTTATATAAGTGCTGTTAATTTCTCTCTATTTCGTGGAAACCGTAAAAAAGGCGAAGAGCTGGCGTATTCGAAATACTGTAATGACTAAAGCCCGGAAGTTCAGGCATTTATTTTACTTGAAATAGGCAGGCAAAAAGGCATTTATTATTGCAGCAATAGGCACTTTAAAAAGGCATTATAATCTTTTAAAATATGCTTTATAACTCTCACTTCTTTTAATATTCTATATTAAGCATATTATTCTACACTACACCGCGATGTTCTTTGTTGGCTGCACATCACCCAAAGTTGTTTCGTCAAGTTTTCGACATATATTAAGCCTGAAAACTGTTTTCACTTTTGAAAATGATATCTCAAAGTCCAGAGAAGAAAGAGGAGAAATACATAAAAGGAAGCATTACTGACGGGTTCACATCAACGACAATTTAATTTTCACCTTTAAGTACACCGCATATGTTTTTAATTGACTCTGGATCCTCTTTTGCACCCATTACAGGTTTACATTTGTACTGACACTTCCAACAGTTTGTTTATTGTTCCTCACACAATGTCCATTGTAATCACCAGTTTCTCGACTTTCTTCTCAAGTTTTATTATCGCTTCTGGCAACGTAGCGTATTATGCGTGAGCTGCCAGGTCTTAATGCCATGAATGGTACTAAAGATCCAGAAAATACTGAAGCAGTGAACGGTGACAGTAAATGGTAGGCGATACACGAAGTCAGCCTAAATACATCACCCCTAGTCACAATTTTCTCCCCCTGAATTCACAGCTAGGAGACAGCTTAAGGCGACAAAGGCAGCAGTGCTATATTTTTGTTTGTGTTTAATGCCAAAATTTAAAAAAAAAATGGCTAAAATAAATTAAAAGGCAGAATAAGGCATTATGTTTAGAAATAAGCAACAGAAGGTAAAAAAAGGCAAAATGAAAGACTTCTTTAAACGCTACCACGATGAATGAAAAGGTTACTTATTATTTATATGCTGATAATTCGCAACGAAAACGAAAAGGCATTTTGCCAAACTTCCGGGCTCTAGTAATGACTATTAAAGAATTAGAGAAGAAAAGGCTTTTTTTAGTTTATATTAAATTAAGAAAAGGTTTCGACACAGTAAATGTGGTTATACGAATATAATTATACGTTATAAATATTATTTTTTTAAATTTGAACGTAGAAAATTAAGAAAATTATATTTAGGTTTTTCTTTCAAAGTAAAAAAAAAAACTATTAAATTTAAGCAGGATTTGCAACAAGAAAAAAAATGAGAGACTGAAATTTGAACAAGTTGAAATGTTAGTAGGAAACCAAACACCAAAGTTTGAGAGAAAAAGAAAAATCGGACTGATTAAAAGAATAAAACGAAAAATCTAGTTTTGAACAAAAACTAAAATGTATGTATTTGGCAACAGAATATTGCGATTTGAATAAATGTTGCTTTTAACCCTGGAACTCTACTTTGGGATCCCACAAAGCCCATTGATAATTACAAGTAATGCAGTTATTTTATTTATAGTTTTCGTTTATTTATAGTCTGTAAACTCACTTCGCAAGACTGGCGAAGCATAATTGCATTAGAGCCAGTTCTCATCAGTCAGTTATCCGTGTTTTGAAAGTGGTAGTGGAGGCCTGTGGACCCCAGTGTACAGTTTACGCAAGAAAAATAAGTGTACATGTCGAAGATAATTAAAAAACTGAAATTCAGATATACAAAAATTGAGAACATCTTTTAAAATTAAATTACAGTTTTTCGGGATAAAAAAAAAAATAAACAGTATTAAACGTAGCTCAAGAAATGCTTTTATTTTCAAAAATGACGGACCTTGAAACCGTAAAATTCAAATGTGCAGAGTTGATCAGAAATATCTGGCGGTTTTAAAATAGGAGTTTCAAATATTATAGGATGGTAACAATGTCCTTTTTGCCGCTACGAAATATGCTCTATTTTGAAGCTTAGTTCGCCATGTACCTTTGGATTGTGCAAGACCGCGTCACTGATGTAGAGATATTTACGCAAACTAAATCCGCTACGGCTACTAAACGAAACTTTCTTCTTCAAATAACGCGTTCGTTTCTTTACTGTGTATCAGTCTCGAGGAAAAAGCTTTCGTTATTGATGCAAAACTAGCACGGAGGTCAGTTTGAGGAGGAAAAAATACCCACTGGAGTGTTAAATGCGGAGAGTCTATATAGGATCATGTAAGTGTTTAGCAACAGGCATCACATAACAAATAATTATTACTGGAAGTTGATAATAGTACAGATGAAATAAGCTTATGATAATGATGCAAAAAAGAATGAAAAAAAAAAAATGTTGTCTGAAGCTTCTAAGGGAAAGGTAATTTGTTGCCAAGCAACGATGTGTTTCCAATAACAACCAGTGCGAAGGAATTTGCAGCTAAGAGATTCATTATGGTTACGAAACTTGCGGTATGTGGTAACGATGCCCGTCAATGAATGGCTGTATACAAGAGATAGGTTGCGAAGGGAGTATGCAAGAAGATTGGGGAAGATAAATAAAATTTGTATTACCGTAGAATGGGGTAACTTTTGGCAGTACTGGATCACTGTTGCACTTTAATTCACGCCATGACAGCCTCATACACAGATCCTTCCAAGGTGATAGGTAAAAAGGTAAAGCTACCCCCTGTGCGTTACGCATGCGCCGTTCACGGCGCATGGGGGATGTGGAGGTAGCGCTCCACATTTTCTTGACCTACGGTACGAAGTGAGGTGGGGTGGTCAGTCCCACGCTCGACCGCCTTTACCTTCCCAAGGTGCCCAGGAGTACCAGGGACACTCTGATACTCAATTTGATAGGAGGCTGAGTGCACCCCAGAGCGCCAGGCATGGAAATACTGTGAGAAAAGTCTCCAGTGTCCTGGCCGGGATTTGAACCCGAGCCGCCCGATTCGTAGTCAGACGCGCTACCGTCTGAGCCACGGCGACTCATGTGATACTTATAAAAATATGAAAAAATATTAAAGGCAGGTATTAAATAGGTAAATGATATTTTGCTAGCAAAGTTACCCTTTCCTACGGTATATAATTTCTTAGCTGTAAAATTTTGAAGAGTGTGAGCTTAATATTTAAGTTATTCACGTTTTTGTGATAATGTAAATAGTCAAAAGACTTGTACCAAGTATGCGTGTAAAAAACAAAAAAAAACCACAACAAATTGAAGATATTAATCTGTGGCAATTGCAGATTAATTCAGGAGACAAGGAAGTTCGTCTCCCATACTTCGGTGTAGACAATCTGGATTTAATAAATGTTGTCATCCTGAGAAGTACTTTAAATTCTGAAACAGAAGAACTGCAATAACCTTACTTCTCTTGCTGTGTTCTGTCCCCCTCGCTACTCTATCAGCGCTTGGCAGTTGCGAACACTGAAGCGAGCAACGTTTCTCCATATCGAGGACAGGAACCTGCGTTATAAACGAACCTTGACATACTCTGAGGACGCATTGATATAGAACTCTGTGAGGCATCTTAGCCAGGAAAAACTACCTATAAACCCTTATTTCAATAAAAACACTACGACGCCCAATCTGTCAAGACAAAATGTATGTATCACGGATAACTAAAAACTTTTGTCTATTCCTACAAAATGCAGAGAGTTTATCAACAAATAGTTGAAAGCAGAGTAGACCTGGTAATTATGCTGAACAAATTCTCGGAGACGTTGAAGCATCTGTAGGGTTCAGATGAAGCCCATTTTCATCTTGATGATGCGGTTATCAATAATTTCTTTTGAGGGTAAATTCTTCCTTCTGTATGTATTATTAGTACAACAGTAAACGTTCATTAATAAGTGGTCCTATTGTATTCTGAAAACCGTCCAATGTTTCTGCTCAGTTCTGTATATATAGGTTAATATCGTTTCTGAATTAAATTAGCTGCAAAACCATTATGTGGCCTAGTGCTTCTCAACCACCTGGCTCTGGTGATCCTCCTACCGCGCCCCAAGAAGCCTTCTGTTTTAAGCGAATATGGCTTTATCAGATTGATTTATTTCTTTAGCAAGTTCCTACAACTCAGGGAACGTTTTACATATGATACTAGTAACAGCATCAATAGCAACAAAGGGAACGAGTTAGAAAGGAATCAGTTGTATTCAAAGTACAATCCCATTATTTGTCTAGCTTGAGCGAGGGAAACCAGGGAAAAATTCAGTTAGCATAATTGGTCGCTGGGTACGAACCTACGTCTTTTTGAAAGCGAAGCCAACACTCTACCAACCGATGTACGGACGGACGCTCGGCAAAAGTTCCGTGTGTTTATATTCTGACTTTTTGCACTTGCCGTATTCAATTTTATACAGAAGATAATAAAGAGTACACAAGAGTGCTGGAAGAAAAATGCTGTAACAGGCGCCGGATTTTAAGGAAAATGTAGATTTTTGTGTGATATATTAGTGTACCCCTAATTGAATTAGGACGGTTGCGCAATGTGGTAGTACTGAATGCACAGGATAAGTCAGAAATACGACTACCCGTTTCATTGTACATGCTTAAGGCTCAGTCCAAGTGGGTTTTCCCGCCTTTTTCGTTTTATGAGTTCAATTAGCTTTAAGGAAGTGTTAGTAATAACTTCTGGATTGTGTTCAGACACTTTTGGGACATTATTCTGTCCCAAAAGTGTATGCACACAATCCTCGGGTTGCTAGTAGCATTTCTTTGAAACTAATTGTACCCTTTATTGAAGTATGAAACGAACATTGGTCCGTGAAAGTTAAATTTTGTTTACCTGCACTGAATTTTGAATAATTGGCATAAAACGAAAAAGGCGGGAAAACCTACTTCCATTGAGCATTAATTACATGACAGCATTGTGGATACAGATATGATACCATTTGAAAAGCATTGTCTCAAACTAACTGTAGACAACAGTATCGATTTACTTAACTGCCTCAAACTGATCGCAATTTGCAACGCAGCATAATCGACTACGCTTTGGAAACTCAGACATTACTTTCTGATACATGGACACCCGAATATCACGAATTTCTTCCTCAGTTGTTTTCAGCATGTCAATGTGTCGCGGTTTCCAAGCGTAAACCTTCTTCAAATATCCCCACAGCCAGTAGTCACAGGGTGTGAGATCAAGGGAGCGGGCTGGTAATTCTATCGGCCCCTTCCTTCTCACCCATCCATTTCGCGATTTAAAATTTCCCTCACCGCAGTAGCATAATGAGGGAGTGAACCATCATGCTGGTATAATCAGTGTCCATCTCGAACAGTTTTTATCACTGGCATAACAAGTTCATTAAGGATTGCACAGTACCGTTTAACATTAACAATTTCGTTCAAGATTCTCGTTCCTAACAATCCTTCCCATTCGATCACTGCCCAAACTGTGATTGATCCGCGTTTTGGATGTTTCTCTTCAATAATTTGCTGATTTTCTCTCGCATCATAATGACAGTTCTAGCCATTAACACTTCCGTTAATGTTGAACACAGGTTCATCAGAAAAAATACCATGTTCGTCGTTTTCATCCCTTAAAACCTATTCACAGAATTCCAACCGCCTGTCACTGTCATCCTAATTCAGTTCGTGAACACGAATTGGCTTGAAGGTTTTATGTTTCTCCCGTTTCAAAACACGAGACACATTGGATTGGGTCGATCCTAACTCTCGCGCAGCTTAACGAGTTGATTTCTGTGGGATTCTTTCGAAAGGTTCTACAATCCTACGTATTGTTACTGGATTAGTGCTACCGCGACACCTTCCAGGAAGTTTCCGTTTATTTGAATTTTGAATTTAACTTATAAGGCCTTTAGGCAACTATGGCTCAGCCCGGATGGATGATGATGGGATGAATTGGTGGAATAAAGAAAGTGTGAGGAAACGAGAGTACCCGGAGAAAACTCACGAACACGGTGTTTGTCCAGCACGAGGCACACATGGCACGAGCAGGGTTTGAACCGACGACCCCAAGCGCAAGAGGTGAGCGCTCTAACCATTGAGTCACCCTTTTTTCCCTTTATGCATACTTCCTGTTGTCAGCAGTCGTTTTCTCTACTTCCTCACAGTAGACAGCAACAATGTTACGTGAAAATCACGTCTCACGTCCATTCTCGTACTCAATCGCCCATACTGCGACGCTGACTTTCGTATACTGCTGTCCCAGCTTATCCCAAATTAACCATAAGTAACACCACCACAGAATGTGTCTCAAGTACTAAGTTTTTAGAGCTATATATTGACAACAAACTAAGTTGGAAAACGCATATAACAAATTTATGTCGTACACTATCAACTAATATCTTCTTAATAAGATCTCTCTCAACTGTTCTAAATAAAAAGGCATTGATATCCTTATATTATGGTACATTTTATTCGAGAGCAAAATATGGTATTCTCTTTTGGGGATTCTCAAGTGGGCTATTGACAGTTTTTAGACTACAAAAAAAAGTTATTCGAATCATTACACACACACATTTACGTGCGAGCTGCAGACAAATTTTCAAGAAATTAAATTTGCTAACAGTTCCATGTTTGTACATATACGAGGTGTTAAAGCTGATAAAAAGTAACCTTGATGGCTACACTACACACTCTGATATACATAGACACGACACAAGAATGAAAAATGATCTTAGACAAATGTCCCACAGAACAAAAATTTTCGAAAGATCACCGCATTACTTCGGTATAGCCCTATACAATAAATTGCCATAAACTTTAAAAAACATTAAGGATATCAATATATTTTGTCGTGAAGTTAGGAAAATGTTGACAAACAAAACTTACTATACAGTTGATGAGTACTTGCAAAACTAAATATTATAAGGGTAAAGAAAATAGGTGATAATGAAAGTGAATTATGTCGAAAAACTGCTACAAAACAATTTTCTATGTATTCTATGTAATTTAAGAAAATATGTATTCTTATTATGGACATGTTCTATACCATATGTGCAAATGAGTACAATGTATTGGTCTAAGGAACGCAATAAATCAAATCAAATCAAATCAGACTTGCTGCTGTATGTTCAGCGTCATTTTGGCTAGTGATGTCGATTGGGGCACGTGACTCTTATGCCTGAAATAACATAGTTTCAAGTTTAATATACCATCCTCCACTTCCTTCTACAATACACAGTAAGGTACGACATTTAATTTAAAGTGTAGCCTTATTTCTGACTCATCCTGTATTTATAATAGAGATTTAAAGTAACGTTTAGTATCTTCCGTATACCACGTGCATGTATTCGTAAAATTGTGCACGGACTTAACACGATACAGAATACATTTTCGTCGTCCAATTTGCATACATTCTATATACTACCTTCTGTAGAAAATGAGGTGGGTATTAAAATCTGATAAAATCATTCTCGTTTAAAACAAGAGGTTTATTGGGCCTCCGTAAGTGAATGTCCAGGTCCCAGTGGCTGAGAGGTATTCTTGCCTCTATCATAATACCACAGTTTTTCTCTCTTTGATAAGAGAGAGAGGTAATAATAAGTTGATGTTGTTGTTGTTTTTATTAACCTTTCTTACATTTCTGTCATGTTCCGCACTTATGGTAATGTTCATCATATTTTTATTTTACAGAAAAGTTACTTTTATTATTCACATCGTATGGAATTGGCAGCATTCCACTGATTTATTTATTGAGTTTAACAGGAAGAGAAATGGGAGGTCTTTTTGCTACTTCGGTGTTGTCTAGCATAATTCTCAGTAAGTACACATGTGGATGATTTCACTATTTCAGGTTGATTATAGAGAAACATTTTGCATTTTTTTAAAATTTTAATTCTTCTATAAAAATACGTTTATTGTATATTGTTTGTTCTTTCTTTTAATTAAAGATTTTCATTTTGTTTTTGTATTCCAGTGCTGTTACATTTTAGTTTAATAGTATTTACCCTTTATTGCCTCAGCCGGCGGAGCAGAGATAGAACTTTGTAATGCATCTCCTATTAAATCTACATCATCCGCGTATCCCATACATTGGTTCAAGTCATTTAATGATAGTCCCCTTTTTATTTTTAGAATCGCATAGTAGTGGTAAAAAGGCATCACCTTGTTTCAATCCGCTGCAAATCTCGAAACTATTTTTTTTCGGAATTCCAAATCATACCAGAATATTGTATATTTTTTTTCCTTTTGATAGATCATCTTTAAAATCTAGTAGAACTGGTGAACCGTCGCATTATATTCTCATTTCTTTATTACTTCTCAAGGCGAAAATCTGGTCCAATGTAGGTTTATTTCTTCTAAATCCACATTAATGATCTCCAATTATTTCACCTGTGTAGACTTGGGTATGTTACCATGCTATTACTTAACATGTTGGGATTAAATTTATTCCGCAGTAATTATTACAGCCAGATTTATCTCCCTTTTCTATAAACCGGAACTTGTACTAAGGTTTTCTATTCCTTTGGGAGCTCCTCCTTTCGCGATATAGTGCCCGTCGTCTCGCTTTAATTAATTCGGCTAGAATGTTGTCAAATTCTAGTTATTAAATTTATAGTTTTTAGTTTCTTAATTGATGTTTTGACTTGGATCTCTCTAGGTTCGGATATTAATGTTTCTGTAGTGTAGATTTCAAATCCCTCTGCTTGTTCATCTGTGTGAAGATTAAGAACCTTGTCGAAATAGCTTTCCCACACATCGAGACTTTTGATCAGATATAGCTGAAGATCTCCACGTTCATTTTTAATCATCCCTAGCCTTGGCTGGTAACATTTACTTAACGATTTTACCCCTTTGTATAGATCTCATTATTTTTTTATGTCAGGTATTTTCGCTTTTTGTTCGTAAGCCCGCATGTGGCATTACATTTCGCGTTACTGTAGTGGTTTGCACTTGCTTCCGTTTTATTGTTTAACCATCGCTGCCTTGCTTGTTTTCGTTCCTCTTGAAGCGTAATGGCTTCTTCATCAAATCAAGGTTTGTTTTTCTGCCATGTCGTCTCACCTACACGTTCTTTTTTTTTAACGTGTCACGAATTGCCTCCTACCTTGCTCAAATCAATTCCACTGTTGTTATTAATATCATCTTTATTATTATTCAAGTGGGCTAAGATTTAGAGTTAGTAATCTGCCTTTAAATACAACATGATCCAATAGTTTTGATTCGAATTTCAGTTGTTCGATCCACTGCTCTCCTTGTTCCTGATGCACAAATTTTCTGTCACTTTTGCGGTCACTAACTGATGGTTAGTGTCACTTTCCGCTCTTTAAATTCTAACGTCCCCTGTGTTCGTGCGTCTTAGTTGTGTGTTTTGCAATTCGGAGATCCATGTGTATTTGTGCATATATTTCTGTTCAAAGTACGTGCTCTTTACTATTAGATTTTTTTTTTTGAAATCGCAAAGGTTATCAGTCTTACGCCATCTTGTTGCTGACTCTGTGAACATTGATTTGCCCTTAGTAAATTGTAAACTTTTATCCATGCCTATTTTTTTTTTTTAAATCCCCCAACACAATTTTTGTACTTTCTTCGATAATCGGTTAAACAACTTATCTAGCGCATTGTAAAATGTATCTTTGTCGTTACCATCAGCTTCCTCGGTCGGAAAATTTACTCCTATTAGAACTGTGTTGCACCATCGAGAACATATCGTAACGTAGGGTAATCTTTGAGACATCCTCTCCTCAGGGATGTTGATATCTTCTGGGTCCTTGTAGTGAAATTGAGGGATATACCACGTATAACACACTTTACCGAGAGTAGTGCCCCTAGTTCCACCTAGCGAAGGTGTCGGAATTATTAATAACTTAAAAGTGAAATAGAAGACTGGCAGGAGATATATATTTTTTATTTGGTCAGCCAGTACTGCTGTAGCAGGACCATGATATCATATAATATAATGATTTAATTTAATCCCGTTTGCTAATATATATATATTTTTTTAATTGCTAGCCGCTGCTAGCACCCGGCAGAGGCTGTACCCTCTATTAGGGAAGGGAAGTAGAGATTAGTAGGGAGATTTAGGAATGTGGTAGGGCTAAGGGCTTTTTGATTACTTTAATACTTTATTTTCTACTTTATTATATTATATTTGTGGCCATTATGAGCTTTTGCTTGTAATCATACTTTTAGGGAGGGTCTTCATTTATTATAGAGTGAGACATGAACGTGATGTGCGGTACACGTCTCAACACTGAAAAAAAAAATAAAAAAAAAATAACAGATGCTGGTTTTATCTTCTTATCCAGGGGCGACTCTGGATTAGATGGGAGACGAATGAAGCCCTGTTAGTACACTGATGTATATTGTGCATAATAAGAAAGGTGCAAGATAATGAGGGATGTCTTGAACACTGATAGTTGATGCAAGTCAGGATGGTTTGGTGTAATTTTATTTTGGTAAAGTGTAAAGAGTAGTGAAAGTGGTGTATGTGCGTGGATGGTTTGTGTGTTGAGTGTTTGATGAGAATGGATGATTTCGTGGAAAAGTAAGTGGTTTGTTTCGAGTCGTTGTGTTACGTATTTTGTTCTGAGGGTTTTAAGATGATGTAAGAGATGTGGGAAAGTGATCCGGTCGTATAATTCTTGAGTTGGACTTGGAAGTTTTATGCGGAACGCTATACGTAGAGCGTGACGTTCGAGAATTTCTAGTTTTGTGTATATGTTATGGTGTGCGGTAATCCAGGCGGTGAAACCATATGTTAAAACTGGACGTAGAAATGCCTTGTATGTGTTGCTTATGGTGTGTGGTTTGAGTCCCCAAGTAGTACCAATTAGTCCTTTTAGGAGGTTTAAACGGTTCTTGGCTTTAAGAATAACTTTCTCAAGATGAGGGCGCCAGGTGAGTTTTTGGTCTAGTCTGAGCCCTAAACATGTCACGTGTTTGGAGTGTTGGATTGGGTTGTGATTAACTGTTAAAGCGAGTTGGGATGGGTTGCGTTTAACACGGGAGTGACGTTTGGGAGGGGGGGACAAATACGATGGCCTGTGGTTTATGAGAGTTGATAGTGAGGCCCCATTTATTGCAACAAGATGAAAAAATGTGTATTGCTTCGTTCATGGTACGATTTATATGTTGAATTGATTTACTGAGAGCTAGGAAAGCTGTGTCATCAGCTTATTGGCAAATGTGTATATTAGGAGGTAGAGGAGGTAGATCGGCGACAAACATTAGATATAATAAAGGGGATAGGGCGGAGCCTTGCGGGACGCCACAATGAAGAAAGACTGGGTATGAAGTGCTGGAGTTTATGGAAATATACGCTATGCGATTTGTAAGAAAGTTGAAAATGAATCTAATATATGCAATTGGGCGGCGGAATAATTGAAGTTTTGAAAGAAGAGCTCTGTGCCACACTTTGTCGAAAGCTTTTTCTGGATCAAATAAAACTAAACATGAAGGATGTGAGGTGTTGAAGTGATTGGTGATTGCATTGGTTAGTCGTAAGAGTTGATCATTTATACTGAGTGATGATCGGAATCCAGTTTGGTGTAAAGGAAACAGGTTATATTTATCTAGGTGTGGATGTAAGCGATTTACCAGGATTTTCTCAAGAATTTTACTTAGAGCTGAAGTGAGCTGGATAGATGATGATACTGCATTGGGTGGATTTTGAGGTTTGGGAAACATGAGGGTTTTGGAAGTTTTCCAGGAGATACGGACGTATCCTGTACGCAAGATAAAATTTAATTTTGTGGCTAATAGTTGCAAGAAGGAAAATGGAGTCTGTATATAATACTGTCAATACCAGGAGCGGAGTTACGTTTATGAGCTATGGTGTGGGTGATTTCTTCTGAAGTGATTGGTGCAGTGAGTGTGTGCTTAGGAAGGATGTGATTAGGATTTGGTTGTAAGTGAGGTGATTCTATGTTAAGGCAGTCAGCTGGGTGACGTCTGAATGGATTTACGGGTATGGTGGGTGAAAAGATTTCCTGGAGGTAAGTTGCAAAGGCATCTACTTTTTCCTTGTCCGTGTGGAGTGCTTGGTTATTTTGTAACAGAGGATATGATGTTTTACTGTACTTGCCGGTGAGGGCGTTGAATCGTTTCCAGTATTTTGTTGGATGAGTTTCGTCTGCTAAATGATTACATGTTTTTACCCACTGCCTCAATTTGTAAGCTTTAACATAATTATGTACGGTTCGTTGCAATTGTCTGTGTAAGAGCAGTGATTCTGGTTTGCCGGTATGTTTGTAGTCGCGGTACATTTGTCTGGATCGCCTGATTAATTATTGGTAAGTATTGGGGAGGTAGATTGGGTCGAAATGGGTGTATAGTGCCTGTCGGTATAAATTTATTAGTTGCCTGTTGAAATGTTTCATTTATGGTGTCAAGAGTATCGTATAATTCGTCTTCTGTGGTTATTTGAACTTGTAGGTCTAATTTAGTTTCAATGAAGTCTCTGTACCTGTCTCAGTTTCCTTTATCGTATCGTGGTATTTGTCTTGGTGTGATGTTAGAAATTTGAATTGGTCTCTGTTGGCATTGTAGAATGAGTTTCACTGGTGCATGATCACTTCCTAGAAGATCAAGAGCTTCAATAGTGCTACGAGGTACTAAATTAGTGGAAGTGATAACGATGTCGGGTGTGGTGTTTGAGACTGGTCGGGTGTGCTTTGGTTGTTTGTGAATTGTTCCGGTAGTATGATATTCTATGAAGTTGAAGAAGTTCTCTTTTTCCCTGTTAGAGCGACTGTGAATGTTTATGTCTGCCATGATGATGTATGTCCGAAAATTATTGGATATATATATATATACTATGAAGTCATTTGGTATTGGATGGCCGGGACGTATATAAATGGTTGCTAAGGTAATGTAGTTATGATTGTAGTATAGGGTGGTTATGAGATGTTCAGGAAGATTCGGTATTTGTGGTTGGTATTGTCGGTATGGTACATGAGGTGAGAATCCAATCGCAGCTCCCCCACTTACCCTTAAGGTTGGAAGTTGACAGTCTTGACGTAGGAGAATGTACCTTGGTAATTTACAGTTTATTTAAGGTGTGATATTAGTTTCATTAAGTAAGAAGGCATTGACGTTTTCTTCTAAGAGTAGTTGTTCTAAGAGTAGGTTTGTTTGTTGGTAGTGATCTGATGTTAAGAAATAGAAATACTAATGCCATAATTAATCTCCTGTGTTTGATGTTGCTGTGCAATTTAAACTTCTGTTTCAAGTGCATGTGCATTAAAGTGAGCATATGGGCCAGAGTAAGTTGCGTTGAAGTTAACATAGAATGTGGTTTTTGCTGCATGCTGGATCTGTTGTAAGATGAAGTGTTTACTAAAACCCAGCACAACCTTTTATGTTTTTAGGTAATATGAACAGTAGCAACATACTTTCTAAAAACGTTAATAAAAGGAAAACGAATAATTAGAATTACAAAAGACTTTGACAATCACAGAATTATAAAACAAGAATTATTATAAAAAAGAAACAAAATGTTTTGCTTTTCTTTACCAACTTTTAGTGTTGCCATCTGTTGATCACATTTTAAACTTTCTTAAAGTACATGCTATGCAGCTAATCATGGCATTTTTATATAAAGAGTGAACTAATAGATTTTTAAAATCTTTTTTACATGAGAATTATCAAATACACAGTTGAATAACGTTTGTAAGAGGCTGCCACATCTTTCGTTTACGAACGCTGTATGTTGAATCGCCGAAAGGGCACTGTTGTTAATGAGAAATCCTGTTCCAAAATGGTGTGGCTGAATTCCCTGCAGTAGAAAGTGTATTTTTTCTGTCGAATGCTATCTTGATCCTCCCACCAGACTTCTCGTATCGCGTACTTCTCAGTCTCGCATATTACCGTCTGAAGAGGGTCCATTTTCTATAAAGTTTGGATGTTCCATATTCCTATTTTAATAATGTCTTTCTTATCCTGTTCTTAGAGATCGCTGAAGCAGTCCCCGCCCGAATATGGGACTAGTTTTCCTCCGGATTTACCACAGGGGAACCTCATAGTACCATTTATTACTGTTTCTTGGCATAGTTCAGCGATGTAGAGTTGTCAGCTCTGCGACCTCGTAGCAATGGCAAACATCCAAGATGTCATCCTCTATCCATTTCTGAGCCTAGGATTCAAAGGACAATCGTACTGTTTTAGTAACTTTAAATAGGTATTACTTACCTTAATTACTGGAAAATGTTCCAAAATAAACTTTTTTGATGATCTTACGCTTGACATTACAGCGAAAGGATATTGAAACGAGGAATTTGATTGACCTTTGCTGCGACGTCACAACATTGAAGAGTTACACAACGATTCTAATTGGTTAATTATTACTTGAATTGTAATACTGGCTACTTAATTTCGCATTTAGAACACAACTTAAGGATAATCTAACGCAACAATCTCCAACAAAAGATGGCAGCACTACCTCCGTATATGTCTAATGTATTTTCACTGTTACACGAAATTTCCTTGCTGCTCCTACAGATTCAACCCTAGAGAGTTTAAACTTTCTGGGAAGAAAGTTCATAACCAATTCAAGGGCATAATCGATGCCGATTTTTAATTTTATTTTTTGTTCAGTGTTGAAAAAGTTTCATTGTTATAGGTTTCGAATTCACAGAAACAATGAAGCTATTTTAACAATGAAGGACAACGAAAATAAAAAATCGGCATCGATCATGCTCTTGAATTGGTTATGAACTCTCTTCCCTGAAAGTTTGAACTCTCTAGGCTTGATTTTGTAGGAGCAGCAAGGAAATTTCGTGCAACGATAAGAATACATATACGGAGATAGTGCTGCCATCTTTTGTTGGAGATCTTTGATTTAGATTATCCTTAAACCCATTTGGTATAAATATTTCGGAAAATAGGCAACTACTATATTTTTGTAGAAGAGGATCGACTATTGTGGTATATACCTTACTATGCCTCATTTCACTTCACTCAGTTATTAGTAATGGCAGGGGTGGAATAGAGGGCATACGCAGGTACACGCAGTGTACCCACCTAATGTTTTAGATCACAGCGTGTACTCTGAACAAATGTTACCATTCCAACCCTGGTAATAGGACTAATAGTAGTAGTAGCAGACTTTAGATATATTCTCCGATTTCATCTCATGAATACCGAACTTATAAAAATAACACAGATGTTAAGCAACTGTCTTACAGTTAATTCTTTCTTTATTCTATTTAAAACATTTTCTTTATTTCCTTTTCCTTAGGTTTGATTGTTATATTCACTGCTTTGAAATCAATTTATTTGGATTTTCGGGGGCCAGTGATAATTATTCTACTGTTATTTCCATATGTGACGTTAATCAAGAGTTTGCTGGATTTCGCAGAATATATCTTCATTAAGAAGCGAGGAAAGGAATTTCCACGTTTATGCGATGACCTTGGTTATAGCGAATTATGCAGTAAGTTATCTAATTATCTACCTATAATATAATATAGTAGGCTCCATAGTCTAGTGGTTAGAGCGTTGGACTCATGTCCGCGTGGTCCCGGGCTCAATTCCCGGCTGGAGCCCCACTTTTCGGCGTTCCTCCCAACGTCGTGAGGAAAACCGGGGAGTCACGTGAATAAAGACGTGACCGCTACTTGGTCTAGAAAGCCCCTAATACGCCTGTTCCTGGCTAAATGGCGCGCACGCTTACCACACAGCCGTCACTCAAGTGGACGCAGTTCCACCAAGCGCGGACAGATGGCGTTGAGGCAGGCTCAGGGCCTATCGATCTGTAACGCCGGTGGTTATTATTATAATAATATATTCTAATAAGATACCTAATAGAACTATGTTATTCATCTTAATTGGGCATGAGTTACATATGTATTCTCATCATGAGTATGGATAATAGCCAGAAAGTAAGATGCTTTACTTGTGCTTACAAAGATATGGTTCTTGTACGCTTTCAATAATGATAGGTAGTCCCAAAATTGAGGAGTGTCTGCGGAAAGGGACAATCAAATACCGTTGTGACGTAATTCGTTTGCTGTAAATAAAACTTCCAAACCACTGTTTGCAAGTTGGTTCGGTGGATAAATGGATAAGAAGGCTGCTTACTAAGTAGCAGATCTAGGTTCTAATCCCGGTGGTGTCAAGTTATAACTATTTACAATGGGTACTGGTGGAATGAACGTGTTCCATTTTGAAAGCGTCTGTTGCTGAGCGACAGCGATTTCTTTTGAAACGCAGTCTCAAGTCTGTAGACTACTTTTGAAGCACTTTGACCTCAGGCTTCGTTTTGTTAACTATGTTGGAGGAGCTTGAGCTTCTTTGTCTACGACCACATTCAACGAAGAAGTTGATGTGGAGAAGCTAACTTCACAATTGTACTTCTAAACAATGACGTCGCCAGAATAACATATCCGGGGGATAATGAAATGTTTTCTGACAACTCTACACATGGGGGCCATCTTATGCTGAATCTTCTGTGCAAACTGAAGAACATGCATAGGAAGAGGAATTAGCTTGCAAAGAATTGCTTCACCATCATATGTTAACGATGTAGATCAACCCCGCCATCTTGGTATGCACTTTCCATTGATTTACATGGAAATTGTTTTACTCATTTTATGCCTCTCGTAAGTATAATATTTAAGTTTTGCTTTCACAAAATTTGTCTTTGTGGTTATTTTGACTCTTGTATAGTTTTGGTTTGTGAAGTTTCTTCAAATATGTAAGTATAATGTATTATTAATGGTTTGCTATATAAATCAAAATATGTTAACGGGAACTTATACTGTTCGTGTGTAAAATATCGCATTTTTATAAAATAGCATGAGTAAAAGAGAACATGACGATAAACTGGGCGAAAACAGAAGTTAAAAGTATGCTCCTGAAAGATATAAGACGAGTAAAACAATTCCCATGTAAATCAATGGAAAGTGCATACCAAGATGGCGGGGGTGATCTACATCGTTAAGACTCAAGAACTATATATATGATGCTTTGTCCGCTACGTGTCGCCACTGTCTCTTCAAACTTGTACTTTGTGAACACGTGAACTTCGCTCTCTTCCACTATACTTGAAAACGTGTAATACACGAAATATAGTGACTTTTTTATGTGAATATGTGTGATTAATGCGAAACTAAGCTGTAAGTATTATCCTTTTTTCTCCTTCATTTGTCTTAAATTACCTTAAATTGCCCTCCCGGCTTTCCTTTGTACTAGTTATATATAAATAATAATAAATCACAGCCATATTCAATCCACTAGTGGATGAGGCCTCTCCCCGAAGGGAGTAGTTGGTCTACTGCTCCTACGCTGACCAGATATATATATATATATATGTTGTCTTATGGAAGTAATAAATGTTTGATGCCTATACGATTAAAAGTATCAAATAATAAGATATTATTTTATGCTTAAACTCTGAACGATGAAAATCGGAATGGGTGGCAACCCTGTTTGAAAATCAAAACGATAATAATAATGCTAGTTTATGTGTTATCATACGATGTGTTACAATGTTCAATAGTTCATAAATTATTTGCACTGACATTTTGTAATAACTTAGAAACTTATTTGAAACGTTCTTACATCTAAATTATAGCTAAATGAACCCAGTGTTACCTTTTTCGACGCTTGTTAATTCTGTTTCTGATAACCAACGCCGTCAATTCCCATTAGACCAATAAGGAAGCTCAGATGATGTAGCTAATATAAAGTAGGTGTGCGCGAAACAAATTTATGTTACTAACAGCTGTTGTAGGTGCTACATGTGTTGCTGCGAGGGTCACTGTGGCTCAGTTGGTAGAGCGCACACCTCTTGTGCTAGGGCTCGTCAGATCGATCCCTGCTCTTGCCATGTGGGCTTTGTGGTGGACAAACACCGTGTGCGGGGATTTTCTCGGAGTGCTCCCGTTTCCTCCCACTTTTTTCATTCCACCAATACATCCCATCATCATCCATACGGCCTGGGCCATAGTTGCCTAAATGCCTTAAAATAAATTTAAATTCAGTGTTGCTGCGACAAGAGTCATAGTCTGCGGGGACCCTAATTTCAATTGAATAGGCACGTAATTGCACCATTTTGTTGGTTGCTATAATATAGTTAATAAACCTGTCGATAGATTGCATGGTATTACTTTAAAATTTTTAACGGTTTGTTGCAATAGAATTAAGGGTAAGTAATGGTCAATTCTTGGCGTACCCGGTCGAATAGTTAGCTTAGGAGTCTTTCAGTTATTCTATAAATACAACGAAAAATGTTGTCTGCCAGTTTCATGGTTATTGGAGTTACTTTGTTTTTGAAAAGAAAGAATAAAAAATTGAATATATATGAATTGATTTCTTTGCTGTAGTTTGGTTTAGTTAGTTCTAGAGTATTTTTATTTTTACGTAAGCTGTTACCTAAATCATAGACCTCATAATAGATAGACTTAGCACGCTTCCCCATTTCTGGCTGCGCTAAAACTACTGGGTTTTTGTTCAGAGCACGCGAATTTGAATCCATCCGCTAGGTAGCTCTGCCATAGACCTCGAAGTAGAATATGACGTATATAGCAGAGCTACCTAGCGGATGAATTCAAAATCACGTGCTCTGAACAAAAGTCCATTAGTTTTAGCGCAGCCAGAAATGGGAAAGCGTGCTAAGTCTAACTATTATGAGGTCTATGCCTAAATGGTTTATGTATCTTCTTTTATATAATTTTATTTCCATCCTAGAGTCGTGATCGTTGAGATGATCCTTATCTGAATTTTGATTTATGGGAGAGAATAGATACGTTTCCCAAAAATTATAGTGAATTTTGAAATCTGACCAATTAGTCGTTATTTTATGATCTTTATAAAGAGATTTAGAAATAATTTTTAATTACAAAGAACTTGTAAACGAATGAGTAATAAATGCGTTTGTTTTCTCATCACTTTATTTGTTCTTAGGGAGTTCCATTATATTTTGTTTTGCTTCATTACAGGTGTAGAATGCAATGGGAGGGACGACTGTGAAGTGAAATTATCTTTGGGGTTTGACACGGCTATACTTTGTTGCAGTTTTCCGCTGTTTTTTGGGATGCTAGTTATGACAGAATACTGGTCACGGGGAAAGTTGAAAACGTCTCTGGATATTGCCCTGCATAGAAACAAAAGTGTTGATGATTATGATGGTTCTGTTCCTGAAGGGGATGTTGTAACAGAAGAGAAGAAGGTAAATCAAGAAATTTCAGGTAAATAAGTATGATTTTTTTAATGATATATACAGTTACACAAGCAACGCAAAGACGTCATTTTCGCGTCATATGAAGGTCAAAAATTGTGTACAATGACGTAAAAACAAATGATATATTATGGTCAAAGGCCACGATCTAATAGACGTCATTTATATGACGAACGTATGACGTCGATTAGTAATCCTCAATTGACGTATAAGCCATTTGTTTATTGAAAGTGCGTGAGTAAGTCATGCAAAGGATGATGACGTTTAAATGTTGTTAATATGTCATTCAGCAATGACGGCATATTTCTCACTTTTATTTGACGTATGAAATGACGTCATTTTTTTTCGGCTGACGTCTTTTGGATTTTCCTGACCAACAAATGACGATGAATTCACATGTCTGTGCTGCTTGGGTAGGTATAACTAGAGGCAGTAGAATATCTTGAATAAAGATGTTTTAAATTTCTTGAGTAGCTAAAAATGTTGATAAATAATTGTTTTGAATGGCGTTTTAAAACTTTAGTCATAAACCCATATCAAGTGCCATTTCTTTTGAACTAACCAAGGATGTTGTAATAGAGGATACGCGATTTCGCGAAGAATGTGAAGGCAAACGTCACAACTTTGTCCCGCCCAGTTATCCTACTTATTCCAATCAAAAAAATAGTTTTCGGCTTAGAAAGATTGCACCAAGCTCAGTAGTTTTCTGCTAAGCAATCAGGTGTGTTGCCTTTGTCGATGCTCAGTTGTTTTTTGGCTTCCCTCTTCCGCTGGGCATGAGATAGCTAAAAGCAAATCCACTATTAGAACATCCTTGGAAATAACAAGCATCTACTTACACTGCAAATTACCATATTGTTCCGAATATAAGTCAGAAACTCAAAGTCAGCATTCGACTTATATGCGAGATCAACTTATATTCGGGACTTGTCTTCACAAAGCCTTTCACCGCGAATACCACCTAAGACCAAATTTTCACGCATGCGCTGCCACCTTGCTTTGCTTGCGAATTGGCTGCGCAGCCAATTAAAACGTATGTTTAAGTATTTGTATTGGCTACTCATAGCAGTCGCAAGCAGAGAACACGGCTACCGCGTACATAAAAAGTCGGCCTAGCACGCACAATGTTATGATCATGTTTGTATTTTCCCGCTAGATGGCACACCATATTCGAAATTTGCTGCCATCTATGGAGGATTCTACCATTCTCTATATTACGCGAGTCCGATGATAGATTTTTTGAAGGCGTTTGTTTTTCAATTGTTTATGCAAAATGTTCGTGAAAGAATGAATAAAAATGGTCCAATTTCTTGAGTAGAGTTCTACTCATCGAGAGTTGCTAAATTCTGCTGTTCCTAGATATGCATCCCTAGTTAGAATTCAGTGTACGTGAAGAAGAATGAATGATTCGTGCTTTTTCCTTCATACACTCCCAAAACAATTACACTGATTGTTATGACGTGTACTGTCGATTTCGCAGCGCAAGTTATCTGCATTGTCGGGCACAAAGGAAAGTAAGGATGAGATAAAACCGAAGGGAATTGCAGGTTCTGAAAAGTAAGAAAAAGTGTTCTAAAAATCTTCAATTGTTAATTACTGTTTGTATGATGGAGGAAGTAGAAGGTGTATCCAGTGGAATCGCTTGTACTTAACAAAATACAACAATGTGTATCGCAAAAGAACATTGAACAATTGGTATCATTTAGTTAAGGTTGTAGATATGTTTAATCATAGACTTATCCTGCCTACATATTTTCGTCTGCGCTAAGGAGCATGCGATCTTGAATCCTGCAGCTAGGTGACTCTGGTGACTACCTTCAGTTGCTGGTTGTTTCCAGTAGTAGCCACCAAACGGCAGGATTCAAAATCACGTGCTCTTAAGCAAAAACCCATCAATTTTAGCGCAGACGAAAATAGGTAAGCGGTATAACTTTTTTATTATTTAGTCTATGGTATAACTATACTTTCGTACACTATTCTATTAATGTGTGTTTGATTTATGCAAAATTGATACATCTTTGATGGCATGAAAAATACACAACATTCTATAGTTACTTTAAATGGTACATAACAGTTACTTTAAATAGCTTCATTATTTGAAGCATTTCCTCTTTAGGTAATACCCTGTTGTTCTTATCGATGGCTTTGCATGTAGGGTTCTCTTACGTCATTGTCTTTAACATTTTCTACTCTAACAAAATTAACAGCTTGTACTTGTATGGTCTCACAGTGTTTAAGGTCAAAATTTATAATCTTGTTGCCATCTATTGTTGTCCAAGGAATTTACCGAGCAGCTGTGGCTCAATGGTAGAGCTTTGGCTTACAAGCAAACATACTGATGGGGCAGAAAAGAATTATATATATTTTTATTCCGTCATGTTTAGAATGTCAAAATATGTGCACATGCAAATTTCGGCCAATCGAGCGCAATTACTTTGGGAAATATTGATGATACAAAAGTCAAATTCTGTTTGTGGAAAGTTAACAAAAAGTGTGCAAATATCTTTATGTTTTTAAATTGGTGAAAGAAATGGAAGGTAAATACATAGTAATGGGTACTGGGTGGATGGCGCTACATGTTGGAGGGGTATATTGTTCATGGCCTCCATTTTGAAGTCCACCATCCTGACAGGTTTTCCAGGGGTTTTCCTCAGTCATACCAGGGAAATGTTGGGATGGGACCTACAGAAATAGGACCTGTCCGTCTACCTTCCAACATCCTTTCCCCCACCTTATCTCAACCTGAACGTGAGATGGGTAAAGGCCTTAAAATAAATTCAAATTAAAAAATCCAAGGAAATGATGTTACAAAAATATTCATACTGTACTTGAGGGACGTTTTCACAAAACTAAGTATCTACTAAAACCTGTTTTTTCAGTAAAACCTGAAAATCAACAAAAAATGCAGATACCGAGTTTTGTGAAAACACCCCTCAATTGTAGCCATACATCAAGTAAATTTAATCTACTACTACTACTGATACTGTTCTTTTTTATTTGTTTAGGTGGTGCTATGTAACGTCGTATTTCTCTTTGCTAACATGCGGGCCGTGTCCCATGATAACTTACTTCCATTCATCCTTTCGAAGCCATCCGTTTTTGCGTATCGAATATCTCCGTAAAACATATAACAAACAAGAAGATAATCACAGCAAACTCTGCCCTCTTCTTGTCTTTTTTCCGCTTCTTTCATTAATTAAAATATTAACCTTGTAAAGATCATAATTATAATGCGTTTTAGAATATACATAACTACTTCCTGTACCTCTAAATGGTATTTCTTATCCTAAAGCGTCATCCTAACACGTAAGTACTCTTATGATTGTATCCACTTTTCATTCACCGCGACGTTCCTGCCAAAGAACGAGCGACTTTCGCTGGTGCAATATTACTTTTAGGCAGTCCTCTACTTCACAGCTCCGTATTCGCCCATCAGGGAGCCCTGCACTAGCAAGACGGGGTGTGTTGAATAGCTCTGCTTTCCTACTCCACGCGCTGGGAACAGCAGCGCCCTCACTTATTCATACGCAATGTGGCGAAGTGTTGCCACAGCCTTTCTTTCCAATCCTCGTAGTTCGACTTTTCGACAGCGTCACACTCTCTATCGCCCGGGTACGAACTTTTCTGTTTACCTTTCAACTTTTATTATTGTTAGTATTATTATTATTACTAATAGTAATAATTATAATTGTTATTTATTTTTTCGTAGGCGAACGAAGGCGCTCTGTACCAGAAGGCTGTATTCTTCTGGTATCGAGACTGGGAAAAGATTTCAGAAGGATTTCCAGAGTGAAGTCTCTCAGCTTTCGAGTGAAGCGTGGCGAATGCTTTGGACTCTTGGGTGCAAATGGAGCGGGAAAAACAACAGTGTTCGAGATGTTAGCTGGCATTAGCCAATCGACAAGAGGGAAAATTGTAAAGGTAAATTTTATTCATTTCCATTTACCCTTGATTATTTTTGGTAATTCTTTAGATTTACTCAGTTAAAACAAGTTAGAGGCGCGATTCTGCTAACAATAGCGAATGCTCCAGTCCCTTGATAGCGTTTTACGTCATGCAAACATTAAGTTTTATAAATTAAGTTGGCAACACTGACAACTGCGGTTTGGGGAAACCCACAGTACTTTTCTATTGTGTTTGTTTATTTCAAGTTTGGCGCAGCTAGGTCTAACTGAATGGAAGCAAATTGAACAATTGAGTATTTTTAGAACATGGGCTGGCAACACTGAACCACTGCATCAATCAAGACGGTTCCAGGAACTCTGAGCTAGTCTAGCCAAGACCTTTTCAACGACATCTCAAGCATCTATTGTGGTTCCTGAGATTTAATTTCTGGACACAGACGGACACTATGAGCCAGATTGTAAGGTCCCTTTGCTATTAAGGGATCTTAAAAAAAGTAGAATTACCTGAAATTAGAATTATAGAACTTTATTATTCCTGAAAGTGGTCAAATTAAAAAAAAAAACTAACCTTTACAGCGCCTGTACTCAGGGAACAAACCCTTTAAAATACTGTTTACTTCCTGGAAAATGACGTTTTCAATTAAATACAGATAAGTTCTTCGTCTACAAGAGAAGCAAGGTGTCGCAAAGTAAGACCTGAAGGCTTCCCGGTATCTTGAAATATATAGGGTTTCGTGGACCGACTCCACATTTGCGAGCCATGGGAAGGGAAGAAAAAAAAGGAATATCCCAATTTTGACTACAAGGCCTGCCACTTATTACCATAGCCTCATTTGAACCTCCGTTAAGTAAATATGAATGCAAAGTATACAGGGTGCTGCACAATAACACTGACAAAACCACCTCACGAGATTCCTGACATGAAAATAAGAGAAAAGTATAGACGATCGAGCGAGGGTACACAAATGTTTCGTTTCGGTGCTATAGCCCGTCGAAACCGTGTGAAAGGGAACTTTAGAGCTTCATATTTCCAATACCATTAACAGTATAACTGATGCGAGGTTACACCCGAGCCCACATAGTAGAATATGACGTCTATGGCAGAGCTACGTAGCGGATGGATTCAAAATTACCTGTTCTGAACAAAAGTACATTAGTTTTAGCGCAGCCAGAAATGGGGATGCATGATAAGTCTATCTATTATGAGGTCTATGATAAACAGGAAGATCTGCTTTCGTGTTGAGTGGAATAGCATATAGATATGTTCTGAACCTTTGTGCTTCATTACTATTTGATATACGCCTCCGTTGGTGCGGGGTGAGTGAAATATGTTGGAAAACTAATAGTCGTGCTGCTACTACTACTAAAACAAATATTACTACTATTGGCACAATTATTACTACATCTACAACTGCTACTACAATAACTGCTACTATTATTAGTGCTACCCATATCTTACGTATTAATCTTCCTTCAAATCTTAGTTACTTAAATTAAGTTATTATTTCTGATTTACAGTAATCAAATTTGAATAAAATATATCTACTGTTTCCGACACTCGAGCAGTAGCATATCTTCCAACCTCATTTATCCCCTACTCTGTAACCTATGTTCCGCCTTCTATGTTGGCGAAACCCAAACTCCTCTAACAATCCGCATCAACAACCAATCGCTACTCCTCCAAATCTCAACTTCCGCACTTCCCCATACCTGAACACACTTCCTATCACGGTTGCACCTTTGACGAAACCTTTCGAGTCAGAATCCTGAATCCTGGCTCACCTGCCACAGTTACAAAGAGATGGGAGCAGACGTACATCTCTATCCTTTCCGCCAACCATGAAACCGGCCTCAACTGCCTGTAACTTCCTGCAGCGCAGTGTCTTCTTCTTCTTCCTTTCTCTTCTTCGTTCCGTCTCTAGTTGCACTTTCATCCTATTTTTCAATATTGTTTCTTTATTCTTGCTTTCCCCTTCACCTTTATTATTATTATTCTCCCCCTCCCTTCTGATTCTTTACCCTCTTATTCCTTCAGGAAGTCCCTTACCTACTCCTAGTAACCTTCGTTCTTCTCCATTTGGTGTTTCCTCCGACCCATCTAGCCATTTTCCCGCTTCCATAACCTGGCCACACTGTTAATCAGTATCAGTTGGCAAAATGGCGTATCGTTAACACAAGTCCCACACCTGTCCGCTCTGTCCATTTTTTCTCCTTCCATGTGAAAACGCTTTTACGAAATGTTGCCGCCTTTTTATTGTGTTTGTGAAGTTTTTGTACGCCAATTTTTGTATACGTTTCCGTGACTCCCGGGCCAAATTACTGTCATATTTTAATTCACCGAAAGTGACAATGTGACCAAGTAATTGAAAAAAAAATAGTAATTTTATTGATGATAATAATGAAATAAATACATTAATCTAAAACAACAATGAAATGAATAAATAAACATTTTAAAGATTTCATTGAAATTTTGATTGATTGTTGTCTGTACTTTTTTTCTTATTTTCATGTCAGGAATCTCGTTATGTGGTTTTGTCGTTGTTATTTTGCAACACCCTGTATAATCATTGTAAGTGAAATGAATGCAGTAAAGTCTGAATCTGAACGTGAATCAATATTTTAAGTTTTGTTCAGCAAATTATTATACTTGTTTGCCATTCCGTACATTGGGGTCGCTTAAAAGCTGTGTCCGAGCTTTTTTTTTTTTTTCACCGAAGAAGATATGTTTTTGTCTGCTTTTTTAGTTCAGGTACATGTTAATTGCGACACTAGCTGTAAGTCTATTTTACTGTGAATGGTGTTGTGCACCTTTATAATTATATTCAAATTTCTGCTCTTCTGTAAACGGGTGCTAAATTTGAAAACTAAGGAATTCATCGTATTTCGTATGTTTTGGATTTGTTTTCTTTGTGTTTAAGATCATGTAGAAACTTCGACTGTATGATTTCTATTTGATTTATATATTTTTTTATCTCTTCATGATTCTCGGGTAATAAACCAGATGAAATGTGGGCACTGCCTCAAGCTTTGAACGTCAGTCAGCGACGCCATCTTAAGGCCCCTCGCTACTCCCTCCCCCACTTTTTAACATTTTTCAAAATATTTCAAAATCTAATAGCATTATTAAAATTTTAAAAAGATAGCGCACTAGTACTTACAAATTACTATGAAATACAATGGACAGCGATCTCGAGATCTTGTCCATTGATGAGTGATTCGTTGTCAAAGATTATGACGTCATTATTTAATTAACAACGTATCACTCATCAATGGACAAGATCTCGAGATCGCTGTCCATTGTATTTCATAGCAATTTGTAAGTACTAGAGACGAATCTTCTTAACATTTTGATAATTCTATTAGATTTTGAAATATTTTGAAAAATGTTAAAAAGTGGGGGATGGAGTAGCGAGGAGCCTTAAGGAATTATGATCTACTGTTTTACTGGCTGACATACGACGGAATTATATTCGAATAGATCAAAAATAAAGGTTCTCCAGATCAATAAATAAATATTGCTAGTTAGAAGCTGTTGCTAACTCTTCTATCACACCTGAAGTTTACATATTTACGCGTAGAAATAATACAAAGCGTTTCATGTTTTCTAAACAGACTGATTCCAAATTTGGCTATTGTCCGCAAGTTGACAGCTACCTGGATGTATTGACTGGCCGGGAGATGCTTCTTCTCTTCGCACATTTACGAGGTATTCCGTGCAGGGAACTCCATAAAGAAGTGGACAAATGGATACAGGCACTTGGTAAGATTATTATCTTTGTTAAACAATTTAATCTGTACATACAGGGTGTCCCAGAAATAATGGCGCAAACTTCGGAAGATAATTATTTACATTAAAACAAGAAAGCAGTTCATTTAAAGAAATTCCGAAATCTGATTAGTTGCGGAGGTACAAGCGCTGAATGTCAAGGCGGCATCGTCACAAATGACGTCATACCTTGACAGGATGGCGTAACCGGTGTCGGCTTATAATAGTGTCATGTACTAGCGCCGTACAATGATAATGTGTTATAGTTATATCTGCGAAGTCCCGGAGATGGCGCGTGCGCTTCTACATTTTAAGAACTAAGTTTCTCGAAATTAGTGTGATAAAACGAGTAACTTATATTTTAATAGAATATAGTGATACCTAAATTAACATACTGTATAGAATATCAGAATATGCACATTTAATTGTTTATTACACTTTGTATGTCAACAACCAATGTAAACTATTTAACATAATATAGTGACCCGACAGGCAGGGGTGGAATGGAGGGTATACGCGGGTACACGCCGTGTACCCACCTAATAGTATAAATCACAGCGTGTACCCACCTCAGTGCGTAAATATAAAGGAACGTGTTCCCAAATCCGGATTTTTATTGAGCAGCGTGTACCCCCCAAAAATCTTACCATTCCAGCCCTGCCGACAGGACATGTATCCAGCCGTTAGACGATCGTACTACTGAATAAATCAGTCAGGTACTCCAATCACCTGGTTTTTGTTTCGAACATTTGTCTCCTACTGCACTGAGGGATTCTCCGAGAGACCGCTTCTCGACTCAGGAGTGGATCTTGAGGTTTGTATCTTTCTCCCTGGTATATTTGTGATCGTCGAGTGTTGCTTCGTTGGGCATATTTATAAAAACACCTATTCTTGATAAGAGGGATCCCACTGCGAATGACCGTCTCTCTTGAAGATTCGGAGTTCGTAGTGCAATGGTCTCACACTATCCGATTGGTGAGCAGCAGGCGACCGTTTCTCGGAATCACTTGCTCATACGCATCAGTGGGGAGCCACGTTGCCGGGTGACCGTTTCTCTTTGAAGGAACGGAGCTCGCAGTGTCTGGACCTTCCTCACATACCCTTGAGGGCGACCGCTTCTGTCAGCAAGGAACTTAACCTAAAGGTGCGTTATCTCTTTACCTCACGTCCTTTACTTTACCGTGCTTCCCAGTGTCGAGCTTGCCCCCTGCGTCGCTGAGGTTGTCACCGCGTAGGGTGTTACAGGCTTAGCAAATCACACTCGAGGTAGTACCTGATACATCAATTTAAGTAACATTTTTGTTTTGACGGAATGCCGCATAGGCAGGTTTCACAACGTAAGAATTTCATTGTCTATGAATTAAATGGTTTTATAGGGCAAGCATAGAAATCCCCTCTAAGCTGCATTTGCCAATAATAAAGATAACTTAAACAGATGTATTGGTTTTTGCTTCGAGTGTGATTAGCAAGGTCGACCCTGCTTGTGCCATTACTTGTCGAGATATGACTTCATCTGACACGATGCCGCCGTTGTAAATCACCTCCCGAAGTTTGCGCAATTATTGCAGGAACACCCTGTATGTACACATATGTGTGTACATGTGTAAAGAAGTACGGTATGTACATGTGTAAATTCGATATGTTTGAACATTATACAAATCTACATGCGTGCATTGATTTCCACCAAACTTGGCATATGTGTTCCCTGGGTCTAAGAGTAGGTCGTGAGATTGTTAATCACTGGAAGTAACCCTGTGGCCAAGTAATTAAAAATAGTAATTACACTGTTGATAACAATGAAATAAATAAATTGTTTCCGTTTTTAAGTTAAAACAATAATGAAAGTGATAAATATATGTTTTAGACTAGCTAAAGTATCTCGCCCGTTGATGCGGGGTGAATAAAAACACTGACGGTTCTACTTTACTACTACAAGTACTATAAGTATTAGTAGTAGTAGTTACCCATATTATTACACTTCCTTCAACCCTTCTATATACATAAAATTAAGTTATTATTTCAGGTTTACAACAATCAATCAAAATTTCAATGAAATCTTTAAAAAGTTTATTTATTCATTTCATTGTTGTTTTAGATTAATGTATTTATTTCATTATTATCATCAATAAAATTACTATTTTTTTTTTCAATTACTTGGTCACATTGTCACTTTCGGTGAATTAAAATATGACAGTAATTTGGCCCGGGAGTCACGGAAACGTATACAAAATTTGGTGTACAAAAACTTCACAAACACAATAAAAAGGCGGCAACATTTCGTGAAAGCGTTTTCACATGGAAGGAGAAAAAATGGACAGAGCGGACAGGTGTGGGACTTGTGTTAAGGATACGCCATTTTGCCAACTGATGCTGATTAACAGTGTGGCCAGGTTATGGAAGCGGAAAAAAGACTAGATGGGTCGGAGAAAACACCAAATGGAGAAGAAAGTACGAAGGTTACTAGGAGTAGGTAAGGGGCTTCCTGAAGGAATAAGAGGGTAAAGAATCAGAAGGGAGAGGAGAATAATAATAATAAAGGTAAAGGGGAAGGGGAGAATAAAGAAACAATATTGAAAAATAGGATGAAAGTGCAACTAAAGACGGAACGAAGAAGAGAAAGGAAGAAGAAGAAGACACTGCGCTGCAGGAAGTTACAGGCAGTTGAGGCCGGTTTCATGGTTGGCGGAAAGGATAGAGATGTACGTCTGCTCCCATCTCTTTCCAACTGTAGCAGGTGAGCCAGGGTTCAGGATTTTCAGGATTCTGACTCGAAAGGTTTCGTCAAAGGTGCAGCCGTGATAAGAAGTGTAATCAGGTATGGGAAAGTGCGGAAGTGGTGATTTGGAGGAGTAGCGATGGTTGTTGATGCGGATTGTTAGAGGAGTTTGGGTTTCGCCAACGCAGAAGGCGGAACATAGGTTATAGAGTAGAAGATAAATGAGGTTGGAAGATATGCTACTGCTCGAGTGTCGGAAACAGTAGATATATTTTAGTTATTGTAAACTAGAAATAATAACTTAATTTTATTAACTGAGATTTGAGGGAAGATTAATCCGTAAGATATGGGTAACTACTACTAGTACTAATAATAGTAGTAGTTATTGTAGTAGCAGTTGTAGATGTGGTAATAGTAGTAATAATTGTGCTAATTATAGTAGTAATATTTGTTTTAGTATTAGTAGCACGACTATTAGTTTTGCCAACATATTTCACTCACTGCGCACCAACGGACGGGTATATCAGCTAGCAATGAAGCACAACGCTTCAGATCATATCTGTCTGCTATTCCACTCACCACGAAAGCAGATCTTCCTCCGCGGTAGATTGGTATCATTACTTACCACAAGCCCTGGAAGTTTCAATTAGAGTGCAGTTCATTGTTGTTATTTTTATAAAAATAAAAGAAGAAAGCAGCTCTGAGTAGATTAAAGTGTAGCATGATCAAATTCGGAAGTACTAGGAGTTCGTTTAATCTTGCGCTCATACAGAGTGTACCTAAAATAAGAGTAGAAGACCTATGCATTTCACATAAACATGTTGAAAACAATATTGAAAGATCTAGAGCAGTTTTCTTGAAAGTGTTGTTTCGATTTGATATCCATTAATACATAAATAGCCTGTGTGGATTCAGGCTCAACAGATGTCGAAGAATCTAAACAGTTCTGTTCTTTCCTTTAGATTTGTACCAGAAGTGTGTAAAGTAGCCTGGATTTGTCAGCTACAACTTGTTTTTGTATTTCTTTGTTCGAAGATCTGAAGTCTTAAAAGTTATGCTGGACCAAGGAAAGACTACAAGAGCAAACACAAATACAATAAAGCTAATAAAAAGCACCTAACAATTCAAAATTACAAATATACTTACCTGGCATCATTCAAAAAGCCAAGTGATCCGGTTCTATATAATGAATAACATAATAACAACCACCGGCGTTATAGACCGATAGGTCCTGAGCCTGCCCCAACACCCTCTGTCCCCGCTTGGTGGAACTGCATCCACCTGAGTGACTGCAGTGTGGTCAGCATTGCGCGTCATCTAGCCACGTACAGGAGTATTAGGGGCTTTCTAGACCGAGTGGACGTCACGTGACTCTCCAGTTTTCCTCACGACGCTGGGTGGACGCCGAAAAGTGGGACTCCATCCGGGAATTGAACCCGGGACCACGCGGACATCAGTCCAACGCTCTAACCACTAGACTATGGAGCCCCTACGGTTCCATATAATGCCATCAGATTTTTTCTCCACAATCAATAAGACGGTCAGGATCAACATTTCTTTCGTAAAAGGTTCATGATTCTCCCAAAAAAATTCCGTTCTTCTAAAATATTTTGTAACACGTTTTTTCTTCTGTTTTGAACAAGGCTGAATTTGTGTCTCATCCAGTAAGTGCATGGAAAGCAAGGATGTGATTTTGAAAACTTCCCATGTAATTTTACACGGCTGTCATGGAAGTAATTCGATCAGGTCTCCCTTTGGTTGTTCCTGCTGTCTTTCCAGGCTGGAGAAATGAAATGTTCATGTCACTCGTCGTATAATGAGTAAGTCAAACAACCAAATTCGTGTCTTCACCAACAACTGTCACATTGTTCCTTTGTGCTTCTTCAATTGCTGTGAGAATAATCAAAGTATCTGCGTCGTCAGTTGCTTGTAAAACAGTGAAACCAAAATTATTCCGCAAATTCTGAATGAGAAGCTTTAGAAAGGAACTTTTGTTGCAACCATCTTTCGGGAATTCTTGCTGAGTGACTGCTAGAATAGTGTTCATTTTTATGCTCTCCTTGTCTATCTCCTCTGTGTGAGTGTTCCCAGTCCTTGGTGCTAACGGAATCGTACCCGCCAAAGACTATCGTTATCTGGTTACCAAAGGTGCTCATTAAAAAATTACCATACTAAGTTTCATCTTTCCTCAAACGTTCCACGTTTCTTCCAGACAACTGGATGTAGTAAATAACCTCGATGTACAACAATCATTTCCTTACCTGATCCACAATTCACGATTGATAAAGGTGGAACACGAAGATCAATGACACTCATTAGTTGAGATTTATCCGACCGTCGAAACATCCCATCTTCATTAAATATTGATAGGGGAATTGTAGACAATTCATATTTAAAACACTCTTTTAATTGTTCCTTACCCAATTTCATTGATGGGTGTCGTTCTTGTGGAAGATTCTTAACTTTATTTTTCACACGAAAATGAATTTCACCGTACGTGTTACCCTTCAAGGTTTCTAACCTTTGCAACTCAATATTTGTTGCATCGTCACAGTTGCACCCGGCATCCTCGACTATGCCAGTTGAAATGTTAAACAAATTGTTCGACTGTAGTCCAAAAGGATTGTAGTTCTTAAGACAAATCATTAGTTTTTGGAGATCACTTTGGTCTCTTTCTATTCTGGAGTCCCTCTGATGTGTTGCGGATGAAGAAACACCTGTGAACTCTTCAAATACTTCATTTTCTTTCCACATCCTGGTATGGCTGGTATCCATCAAGCCATGGTAGATAGTGTTGTGCCTATCTATCTTTTGATCGCTAGAAAACTCGAAGTGATACACTTCCAGAATGTCCACTGATATGGGAACCCGATGATGTTTTGAGTTTGTCTTCAATCTGAACACTTGATTTTGGCGCTACACACATTATTCGCCCTAAAGTGTGAATGGTCCCTTCTCCATTGATTGTTCCAATATTAAAATCAGCATTATCAACTACGGTCTGGGTGGAACATGAATCATCCAACTCAACAGTTGATGTAGTAGTGGCCACATCTTCAAATTTCAAAGGCTTCGTTGTAAGATTCACAGAAACCTAAAGAATCAGTTACATTGAGAAGTCCTCGAAATTCATACTTCCGATGTACGTATACAGCTAATCACAGGAGATGTGTAAAATTTTGGTCGTATCAATTTAATAAGGACGTTGCTGATTGCCAAAACTTTTCGGTTCACATCTTCTGAGATAGTTTTTCTGCTTGGAGTCTTACACAAAGATGTTATGAAGAGAAGAAGCGATTCAGGAATCCCATTTTTGCCTCCAGCTAGGATTTCTTCGTTACCGGGAAAATGCTCAAGATCATAAACCTGCGACAAAATGTCTTCCTGCAATATCATAGCTGCAGCATCTAATATTGTTTGTGTCTCATCTCTCTCACTATCATTTCTATTAGCGTAGCACAAATCATTAATTAGCTTCTTCGCACATTCGTTAAAGCAAAGCACATTTCGTGCATTTTCAGATTCACTGATCATAATACTGTCGCCAAAAGGTTTCTCAAATCTGGTTTTCATATACTTCTATTTATTCTGATTTTTTTTTTCAATTAAGTCATTCAACTCCTTAACTGAAAATTGAGTGCGCTCTGCAGTTTCCACAAAATGGGAGCAAAACCTCCTGAAATGTTTTTTCCTCTTCATAAACAAGAGGACGACCCTTTTCTCGTGTCACTAGTAGCCTTAAAGAAAGCTTTGTAACAGTCTCTGTGATACCTTCCCTCAGCTGCTACTAAATCACCGATTCCACTGATTCGAGTCAGAACTTCAGATGCCTACCCATCTTCTCTCTTCTTACACTGGTCTATTATTGTCTCATGAATATTGAGTGCATGGACTTCACTTACCATCTTTCTTTTTCTTCGCTGAACCTTCACGTGCACTGTCCGTTGGCGAACTACAAAACAGACAGAGTAATTTAAAGTTAAACGACAGCGATTCGTTTCTCGTTTGTGTGGAAGATTCGGAAATTTCAACACTACACTTTCTCTTTACAACCATAATTGACTTCTGTGTGGATTTTTTTCAACACGTTTTATGAACAAACTGTGCTGTAAGAAAGTTCCAAGTTTTCCACACAATACCCTCGCGATCTTTGCTACACTTCACCAATATTTCCAATCTTTTCGCCCCAAGCAAACTGCATTCACTGTCACTATTGATAACATCACTGCAAATGAGGCATTTTCTTACATCCATTGTTGTTTAAATTATTTTCGACCAGTGGTTAATGTCACGGGGATGGAGAACTAAGCATCTATACTACGGCTACCTACAAAGGTTGGAAATATTTTTCTTTTAACATTTTTAAAGACAATTTTTCTATTTCAAAGTATTGGAAAAAAATATGCATCAGAAAATAGATACTTTTAACATTTTCAATTTCATGCATAACTGTTTTTATTTCGTGGTACTGCGACCGATGGTAAGGAAGAAATTTCGTTTTTAAGAACTGCAGAAACCGCCATTTTTGCCGCCCTTCCGACATTCGGTTGCGTGGGGACTTTTCACAGAAGACATATACCAAGTACAGTAGTACTAAAACAAATGTAAGAATCATCTTGCCTCTAATTTGTTCGACCTTTTCGCCTAAAATGGAGTTAATTGCCTGGGGTAGCACATTGTTTGAAAGTTGAATGCTGGAGCCTTCAGAAGCCTCATTCCTTCACTCCCCTTTTGAAAGATACTGTAAATTACGAGACATATGGCGAACAACACTAATAGGCAATGATTATTCCATTAATAAAATAGTACTAAACAGACCTACTGTAGTTAAGGATCTTGGTGTCAGTTTTGACTTTTAACATACACGTTATAAATATAACAAATGAAGCCTATTCGTAATCAACATTGGGAAAAATTTACTATGCTTATGTTCGATCCAAGGTAGAATATGCTTCTTCTATTTGGAATCCATATTAATTGAAACATTGCCAACAATTAGAGAAAATTCAATCAAAATTTCTTAAATTCCTGACTTTTAAAGCAACTCGAATCTATCCTGCTTATGATAGTTACAATGCAGTCATTAAGAACTTTAAGATTCAGAGCTTAGAACAAAGGCGCAACATTGCTGATCAGTTATTTCTTCAAAAAATTGTTCAAAATAAGTTAGATTGTATGGATTTAGTTTCAACATTACAGTTTCGTGTCCCATCATCTAAAACTCGCGTTAATAATAGTGGTCTCTTCCACTGTAAAAAGGCAAGAACCAATATCTTGATGAGGTCACCAATCTGGAGAATTTGTACAATATATAACAAATTCTGTACAGTTCACAATGATCTGGACGTATGCTATATGTCGCCTAAAGAATTTAGAGATGCCATTGTCAATAAACTCTGTACAACTACTTTGTAAAGCTCAACACTATAATTAGGCCATTGCCTGTTGTGTTGTCACTAAATAAATAAATAAATATTTTGTACAGTGGCCATAATAATGATTAAGAATACCTATTGGGTGAACTAACCCACAATTTCAGCGTGTTTTTTTTTTCATGAGAAATTTGAACACCTGGTTTATTACGTCACACTTGACGGATTTTCAAATTTCTCAGCTAAATGTTTCAAAATCTGAATTAGTTCATTTGCTTTCTGCTAATGAGGTCACTTTTGAAAATATTCTTCACTTTCGCAATATTAAAAAGTACGAGTGTGACTTCCAAGGAATCTTGATTCTGTTTTGAAAGTCTAGATTTGATCAAAATCGGTGGCTCTTCGGAAGATTAAATGCAAGAGGTTTTTGACATACGAGGTTATGAAATTTTAAACTTTAGAGATATATGTTCTTACCTTTGTGACAGCAGCTCTTTCCAATGGTAGTCATGGCACTGATTAGTACAACGTAAAACACTATCGATTTCGCAATTGAAGCTATTCGCATCATCAGGTGTAAAGGAAGGTGAGGTTAGGGAAAGAGGACGAGTGTGCTGATAGCTTGAAGTACTGTGCTAAAATGTAAACATCCAAGATGGCGGAAGTCAATCAGCAGAATGGACAGTGGAGAGCCAAATATAATTCTTTTGGAATGGGAGTTTATATATAGTTCGTTGTGACACATTTTAAGACGAGGAGAATGCGCATGATCGATTAAACACACACACGATTTTGTATACCAAAAATTTAGAAGATGGATACCTGTTCTCATGAGGTGAACTTCAGTGTATCTCGTGAATGAATGTTATTAACGTCCTAAACGAGATGGTCAGCTTCTATGGATGGGACCTACAGTTTTTGTTAAAGTGAGCTCGGCGTTCAATAGACCCCGGCGGGATGTAAACCCCTGATCACGCGCACAGAAAGCGACCACTCTAACCTCTCGGCCACCCCGAGGTCTTAATATATCTCGTGTTCATGTGAGAGCTTATGAATTCTTACAATTTGAATTCAAGATACAGCGTAGTTACAGCTAAGCTTGGCGAAATGTGATACAGAGAGGTTTTACCTCATTTTCATGAATTTTGATTGATCACGTGTTTAAATGTCATAGGTAATGGTGATTTGTTATGTCAGACAACATATCACTTTTAATTGCCTTAGCTGGTACAATTTTGTTCTTACGAAATATCTGTTGTAAAGTTCAATATGCGATATCGTTACTATGTCACGTGATCATAACGCTGTAGCTAGTTGTTTGCTAAATCCTGTATCCAAGTAATTATTATTGTGTGTTTGATATAGTAAAGCATGAAATGCCCTAAATCAGTGTTGCCAATTATCCTGTTATAACACAAAATATATGTCTGAAATAATAATAATAAAAAATATATAATCTGGATTTGTTCTTTTGTTACTGACAGCCGAGAAAGTAAGCAAAAGCAGTATTATATTCGTAAAAGAGTGTATCAGGTTTCTGTACACCAGTGGTTCGCAACCTTTTTCTTTTCGCAGCACACTTTCTTTTGTAGTGAAATCCAGCTGCACACTAACGTACGAGTTGATAACAATGTTGGAGACTTGGTCATTAATTGTAAGCCGTAAACGAACCAAAATAATTTTCCTGTAAAATAAATATGTTTAGGCTCAAGCATCTTTTTTCTTGTTCCTTTTTTCATTTAAAATAAGTATTGAGTATAATTATGTGAATTACTTTTACTACCAAAATCACAAGGTCTCAGAATTTTTTGCAGCACACCTAGCAAATCTTTCTGCACAGTAGTGTGCCGCGGCACACAGGTTGAGAGTGTGTACTATAGACAGAAAGTTTCTCATAAATTGAATTTAAAGTTTAGCACTTTCAGTTGTAATGGATACACTGAAGTCAGCTGTATGTAATGAAAACCTTGAATAAATTACGTGTCACAGGAAGTCTTAAAGAAGTTAGAAACTATTATTATTTTCATTTCCACTCCAGATCTTTCCGAGCACTGTAACAAATACTGCAAAGTGTACAGTGGAGGCATTCAGCGGAAGCTGAGCCTGGCCATTGCACTTCTTGGAGACCCTCCTCTTATCCTTCTCGATGAACCTACTTCCGGAGTGGATCCAGTATCCAGGCATCGTATCTGGAAGGTTTTGAGACGCTGTAACGAAAATGGACAATCCATTATTCTCACTTCGCAAAGGTAAGTTTAGATTGGTTTCTCTTCTAGCTTTGTTCATTCGAATTTATTCTGTCTTTATGAGATCAACGTTCTTCTAATAAAAGTCTTGCTGTTGATCCTGGAGTTTGGGTTGTTCTTGTTCTCCTTGGTGTGTGGTCTAACGGCACTCTTCCTCTAGTAGTTTACATTTCACTATCATCTCTCTCATCATCATTACATCAGTGCTTTCAGATAGCGGCAGATACTTCAAAACAAGATTAGTTTTCTTAATTTGCTCATGTCTTCCTATCTTTTCTTTGTCATAAACTACAATTTATGTCTTCATTAGTACTCTCAGTGATTTTCCATGCATCCCGAACACTTCCCCAGTTTCAGCTTTACGGTCTACACCAGTGTTTAAAAAGTATGCAAAATTGGCGCGCCAGGACCACCAATCATTAGATTTGGCCACCAGTTCTTTGCTGTAAGGGCCAGTTCTATTTCTAGTCAGGGCTAAGTTGAGGCCAAGTCTGATTTTGGCCAATGAGAGTTCGCAAAATGAGAGTTGGACTCAACTTAGAGCTGACTAGAAGTTTAGCGGTCGATTGTAGAACTGGCCCTAAATTGTTCTAAATTCGAGGTTCTGGTTTGAAAATCGTACTTGGAAGATAGGGAAAATATAGAAGGGAGGATTGTTTCACGAAACGTTGTTTTATTTGCATGGTAATTCATCCTAGTTCTTGTCTAATTTAAAGATGATGGTGCATTATTATGTAACATGCATGTAATGTATATTATGAGGCCACCAGTGATTACAAATAGCCACCGCAAAAATTTTCCGGTGGCCTTGTTGGCCACCAAATTTTAGATAATATTTTAAACACTGGTCTACACTCATCTAAACACAAGCTTTCTTTACAGAAAGCGTGATATAACTTAGTTGAACCTCTTAACATGGGCGGCGGAAGTAACCATATCTTGGGGGAAGGGAGGGGGGGGGGCTATAGCTCCTCTTCGTGGATCACTTATAATTCCAGTACCTATGATGAATTTAAACGAACTTACTATATATATTTCATCGAGTTAGCAGAGGAAACGTGTCGAACACTGAGCCAACAGAACTATGGTGTAACCTATTAGTAATATTTCTTTCAAAGCAAAAAAAAAAAA
>JAGDQP010012527.1:0-50052 GCA_022664845.1 Lepisma saccharinum
GCTACCGGAAGAAGAAAATGATGGAGGAAATATATCGAAGTTCATGAAAACGGAGAGAAAGAGAGCAATAAAGAAAGAAAGAGAGGAAATAGAAGAATATAATAAAAAAAATCATCTTCTAAAAGAATGTCTAACTTGACTTTTCTTACTATATACAAAAAAAAGAATCAAGATTTTATTTACATTTTCAGAAATCTGTTTTTCCAAACCTTAATATTTTGAGTAGCGTAGTTGGTGCTAAAGCTTTTTTTTTTCTTCTTATAAGAAGAACGTTTTGCCGACATTACAATAAATTTCAGCATAGATGACGTCATGTAGATGTTCTTATATTTCTCTTTTTCATTGAGAAGAGGAAGAGTTTAGTAGCTTTTTCCTTACCTCGTGTAAGAGACAAATAAAAGGGGGAAGATAATGTTTAGATATTACAGACGAGAGAGAAATACTGGCGAGTAATATCAGTAAAAAAAGAAAAGTGAAGTGATTTGGGGTTTCATTTAGCTACGTAAAGAACTAGTAGTTTTCTTATTATATTGTTTGTAAGAGGATCGAGAGCTTGTTTTTCTCTTAGCAGCTTTTTTTATTATACAGTAGAATCCCGATTATCTGAGGTTGCAGTGATGCTACTTGAGATAACTAAAAATTTGCAGAGTTATGGGATTAAAAAGCAGAGCTATAGGGTTAAAATTTGTGCCCGTAAAATATTTACGAAATTTAACACTTCTATTAAGAGGGAGCTTGCAAAATAAACGTTCAGTTTAGCATGAACTTTCGCACATTTCTAGAAATACCAGGGTTTCATCACATTCTTTCGACAGCTGCCTGCTCAGGACTCGTTTCATTCCTTACTCCATTTAATGCTACATAAAAATAAAGATGCTCATTCATATTTATTTATGTGTAAATTTACTACCAATATGTACACTAGTTCCTCTTTAGTACATTTTACAGCGTAGTTTGCCGTTTGATGGTGGTTTAATTTTTTGTGGTTATGGAATTTTTGGCATAATTGAGTCGCAAAGCAGTTATTATTTATCAGACAAAAGCTCCTGCTAATAGATATAATTGGTATAATAATTGCTATTCCTTTTAGAGTTTGGAGAAAATCTATAATTACTTCGCTAAAGAGACATTTGAATGGTCCGATCTGAAGGTCATATCTTATTCTTTTGAAACGTGGTAAGCAGAGACAGATTTGACCTAATAACAACTAATGTTATAATGATGAAAAAGATACATATAGAGATGCCTATATGGCGTATCGAATGTTTTTTTAAAGTTATTGAGTACCGATTCTTTGGTGAAATCATCCTGGAAGATCGGCAGTACTGCAATTATTTTGTGTAATTTAGGTTTCATATTTGTAAGGGATGCACCACTGTTCTAAGTCAATAGGTAGAAAAGAATTTTACTAAAAATGATTGTAAAAGAAACTGGTTAGAGCATAGTGTACAAAAATGTCTCTTGAAGATCTGGTAAAGGAGAAAAAAGAAGAATGAAGCGGAATGAACCCATTCACACGTTTAAGTAAGAAATATCTAAACGCTACAGAAGAAGAAGTAAGATGAAAGGTACGAATAACTTGATGCACCAAGGGGTAACGTCACTTATTTTACAGCCCATCTCATCTGCTAGAAGTGGTAGTTATGACGCGACCTTCTCAAGGACGGAAGAAGTGGTGGGTCAAGTGACATTGCTAAGGGCCAAAAGATGTAAAAAAAAAAATATTTTTGAAAAGGACAAAGGAAATATTTAGAAATGACGTTTACGAAAGTTCTTCGTAAAGAATCAAATTAACCAGTCTGGTTGTAAAACTTGTTATAATCTGAAGAAAACACAGGTAGAATGAATCAGAAGACCGTCCGTCAAGTTCAATATTTGTCTCCTGTTGTGTAAGATTTCAAATCCGCATCTTGATAATTTGACAATCCCTAGGAGTATGAATCTGTCAACTTTACTGAAGAGCGGAGATTTTTTTAGATCATATACTAGTCGAAGCTGTTCGTCCTTTTTTTCTTTCGATTTTTATAGAGGTGTGTAAAGAGAAAAAAGAGACATATAGGACGGAAAAGCCAGCGGCAGATCCCCTTGTATTTGTGTGTGTGCGTCCTCACCGTGTTTTGACCTGGCGCGCGAGTGAGAGAGAGGAGCTTCTAGCGGGCTGTCTCATTCAGTCGCAAGTGGCTTAACCCGATACGATCTCCACCGGCAAAAGGAAATAAATTGCTGAAGATAGCTCGAGCGAGACGGTGTAGCTACATGCTAATAGATTGAATTTCCGTCAGACATTTTTACCCCTGCTTCCTCTTTTAGTGGAGCAAAAGCACCCTCCACTTTCATCGACTGAAAGGTAAAGGTTTCTTCATCCCTTTCCACCAATTTCTTTTTACTATCTCTTCACAATTTTTATTTATTTCCTTTTCCTTCGTAGGGTGGGGGAGACCTATGTTACTCAACATTCATTTTTTCTTCCTGTTCCATTTTTTTGTTCATCTATATATATTCACCTTGGTGAAAAGTAGAAAAATATATCCCAGGTACCAATATGTGTTCCATCCCTCGGTCGATTATTGACAACATAAAAGTCTCTGCTCGACTTGTAAATAAATCACGTAGTATTGTGCGTGTGTGTTCGTTTTTATTTCCGTTTATGTAGTTAAGTAGCAAGAATGTATCCTTCGGCTCCAGCGAGCTATTGATATTCTTTTGTTGTTATTGGTGCAAAAAATATGAAGAAACATACGTATGTATTCACATATCTTAGTGACGTTATATTTTGTTACTTGTATCATATCGTTTTCATTAGACCACAGCTTGCCACGGGTTGCAATAACCTTAACTACTTTAACCCGAATTTCCTTATACTTCGAAACGTATTTCTGGCGCTGCGGGTAGAAAAAAAAACGTGAAATAAAATATATTTAAAAAAAAACGAAATAAATGTTAAATTTGGTTTTAAGTATATAATGTAGATTAACCTATTTTGTACATTTATTTTGTGTTTATCTTGCTTTGTTTTTATTCCTCGTATTTCTTTCATTCAGGCAGTTCACCAGTTTTTCGTGATTTTATTTTGTTTTTGTTCCTTGTATTTCTTTTAGTGTCACTTTCTTTCATAGTATCTTTGTTTGTCCTTCGTGATTTTGCTTCTTTTCTTTTCCCTCGTATTTCTTCTAGTAGACCCACTTTTTCACAGTTTCTGCTTAGTAAAATCTTTCATATGAGAAAATCTAGATTATGAATTTCCTATGGTTTGCAAGGGTTCTGACTATCTTTTAAGTATCCTTCAGACGGGACCTTGGAACCAGAAGGTAGTATGTCCACTTTTTGGCAAAATGGAGTTAACATTGTAGTCAAAGGGCTTGTATTGAAGGACAAAAACTCCAAAAATAATATCTCACAAAACGACCTCCAAGTGGTTAGAAGTGTTAGAAATGTAATGAATTTATACAGACTTTAAGTGGAACTTCAAACTTTAAAACTGCTTTTTCTCTAAAGTAGCTTTAATGGACATAACACTTTCTGGTTCCAAGGTGACGATATGTTCTTTCTGATTATAGTCCATTATGTTTATTTTTTAAGCTTCTGGAACTGAATATTCGATTCGAAACTCGAAAGGAAATCATGGATGCGGTATATATGATATGTTTTAAGGGAAGAAAACTAGTGAATGTGTGCTTAGTGAAAGAAAATTCGAACACCTTTTCAACTCTGTATACACTTATACTAAGAGGATGAGAAAGGATTTGAGGTTTAGTATTTAGTTTCTATTACACTTAATGTAAGTCTGGAGCAATTTTGTAATCCCTACTCTAATAATCAGTTGTGCACACGAGCTTTACTTCTAGTTTTCTATAGTTCTTGTTCCCTTGCTGTGACTGAAAATCATTCCCTTACAACTTTTGTCCAGTTTACACTTAAGTATCCACTATACCCACCTTTGTAATGGTACATGATATGTATTTTAAATGTTGTTTGAAAAAGAAATAAATAAATACAAATTTCATCTGACGTTAGCACTGTTATATGCTGTAAGCAATTTTTTGAAAAGTTGCAGGTGTGCACGATAGATGGCGCGCAAAACGGCATCGTGAATTAGCGCCAAGTTCAAATGTTTTATATTGTTTATTTTTGTGTTTCTAGAACTGATTGTAATTGTAATAATATTGTGTTATATCTATTTGAAACTGTAAACAAACTAAAGAAGATTAAACTAATGTTTATTAGCTCAAACAGCAAGAGCATAAGGTGTTAAATAAGCAAATATACGTAAAAGTGAGTTTGGATTCATCTGACAGATTTTGGAAATTAAAGAAATTAAATGGTACTTAATTTAAAACTACCTAGTTTACTCAAATGCGCTGAAGCTGCTTAGAAGAGTGAACACTCTTAGATTAAGCACACAAGTTAAGTGTTGCCTTGCCAATGCGCAGAGGATAAGTCCATTGGTTATAAAGGGGCATCTTAACTGTACGGGTATTAATGCTCTGCGCGGCGAGACTAATTGGAAGGAATGTTTTGAAGAGGGAGTAAACAATCACCTTTATTAACTCATTTCATCTTTAGTGCAAGGCAAATGCAGATCATTAGATCCTTCTTTGGTTAGGGCCCCGGAAATTGCTTTGGTCTGTAGATCTTCTCCATGCCTCTCATCTTTCTATTTCTTCTTTATAAGCAGTTACACTTCGTCTGCTTTAACTTTGCATCACAAATTAGTACGAGGTCATTTCTTACCTTGAACTTGTAGAAATGTTGTGGAAGTCTCAGATTGATTTATGACTTCTCGTATGTAAATGTGGTACAACTACTGAGCTCTACTACACATAAAACAATATTTACTAAATTCTGGTATAAAAGCGCGAACGAAGTGTGGGTGCCTTGTAGATAACATAAAGAAATTAGGTTTTTTACCTAAGCTTAAATGACTGGTTTCGGGCTATGTGTGAAAATATCTCCTCGGAGTATGTTCTCTTCCTTTGATCAAATTAGTTAGATATAGCAAGTTTGGCACAAATTTCTCCAACGGTGTGGATTTGTATCGTGGTTATTCACACTAATTTCTGACACACTTATTTCATTTCATTTCCCTTCATATTACAATAGTTATCAGTCGTGTTCCGCTTTACATTCGTTCCATTTTCTTCTTTTGGGGCTCTGTATAACTTTGTTGCTGCTAACTGTATTTCCTTATGCTCTATAACGCCCTACCATCCTCTAGTTTAGGGTAGCATGGTGTACGTACTTTCTGCAAATTAACTAGTTTAGTTTGGGGAAAGGGAAATCAGGAATTTTCCCTGTAATTATCATCTCTTACAACATTCCTATTTTCTTCTTCTACGGGTATTTCTGCTTGTTTCTTCCAATTCTTCTATTCTCATTTTCATGTTCTACACCAAAGAGGAATAAGTCTTTGCGCGAGAATAAAAAACAAGCAAAAGAGAGAAAAGTTTTGCGTAAGAAATCTCCGTGTGGAAAATAATGAAAAAGAATGCAGAAAACGTCAGCAACCGCGCCGTAGAATTTATGTCTTCAACTGTGTTAATTCCAAGCCAGCGCTTCTAACAGTTTTCAACATTCAGACCACCATTTCTTATACCTCGCTTGGAGTCCTCCACCTCTTCTTTCCACTTTCTTTGTCTTCCTCTTCTTCTTCTCACTTCTATACTTATGTGCATGTGTTTCTTCTTGTTGTTGAAGTAGTAGAAGCAATACTAATAATACTTTCCTGGTAGTAACAGCAGTAAGAGAAGTGTAAAAGATGGAAGGAGAGGGGTCGAGAATCTTCTTAATTAGGTAGCTCCAACAACGCATGAGGTATACAGAACCAACTCTTTTCTCCACCCCACCCCACCCCACCTAATACGACTACTTTTCTCCTTCCCCCAACCATTTCCGATTCGAAATTGTGCAAAAGCGAAAATTTGTTTTGGCACTTTTCCTTCTGCGTTTTCTTTCATGTCTTCTGATTTTCTACTTGTTCTTCCTTGTTCCTACTTCTTTCTCTCTTTGTCTTTGCTTTTTCTTATTTGTTCTTCTCCTGTTTTCTCTTCGCTGTATCCAGTACTAAAAGTTTCTTCGCAGTTCCGTATTTTTTTTTTGTCGCCTTATTGGAATAAAAAGATGAAAAGCGTTTCGAATTCTCTTTTTTTTTTCTTCTTGTTTTGGCAATTTCTTTTTTCTTCTCTATTCATCACAATTTTGAAGATATCTTTCTCTTTCGTTGGCTTCTTCCCTGGTATCTTGTCTACTTCTTTCAACTTCATTTTCACTGAATACTGTTAATTCTTTTCCTTTCAATATTATTCTTTTGAGAAAGATGATTAAGTTAATAACATTAAAATTTTCTCCCCTTATTCTGTTTGCTACTTTTCGTACCATAAAATTTTCGTCGTCAGTTTAATGTTTTCTGTGTCGGAGAAATAAATATTTTCTTGCTGTTTTCTTCTTACTTTTTTAAAAAAAATGAATTGTCGATTTGTTTGTCCATTGTAGGTTTCATTAAGTTAGTTGCTGGTTTGTTGGCTAAAAAAAATGTTTAAAAATTCATAGAAGAACTGTATTTATGTGAGGGTAACTGTTGCAAAGCAAGTTTTTTTGTATAAACATTGCGTATCATTATTTCGCAATTGCACGATTTGTTACAATATTCCTGAACAAAACGTGTACATGTAATGGCGTCTTGATTATATCTACACCAACAGAGCAGCTGGTTGATGTGAGGTGAGAATAATGTTCCATGTACACTAAATGTTGTCCGTAATGTGATGGTACAGTGGTAGTCATTTCAGCTGGGAATTGGAAAAGCCGAGTTTGAGTCCCCGACACAGCAATGGTCATTTTTTTCTTTGTATATTTCAGTAGTTTCTTCACGCAAGATCTTTCAGTAAAGTATATAATAGATGCTATCCTATATATTATTTTTTTCACCGCTTCCACAGTAATGAAAACTGTGCAGAAGTTGTTGTTTATTTTTTTTTTCTAATCCCACATCAGAGTTCCCGATAGTGAAAACTTAAACTGTAACAGCTCCATACATATGGACGAATTCACAAAACGAACTAAGTTTTTGTATGGAACTGATTCAAGGTATAGCAAGAAAAGTGACTAACATGTTGAGTTTTTCGTAGCGTAGTTCATTAAAACAACACGCTATCACCTAGATAACCCGGGTTTCATCCCCGGTTCCGTCAAGTTTTTTTTAACTATTTCTGTTCCTAGGCTACCAACACGGTTTCTTAACACACACTAATTTGTGCAATAAGTGTACGTAAAGTGTTCAAATATTATTTAAAAGTGAAAAAAAGTACAAGAAGTAGTGAAAAGCTGCGTCACTAGAAGTATACAAAGCATATTTTTAAAGTGTGAAAGAAGTGCGTTCCCCTTTTTATCGTCCCTTGTTTACTATGTTAGGAATGGATATATCGTTATTAAATCAATTGCGAACATGAATTCTGGGTTGGCTGCAAACATTTTCTGGGATCATGATGTAAAAAAAAGGGTTTCGGATATAACTCTGAGAGGTACAATGTATCTACTTATAGCAAAGGAACGAAAGTCTTTATGGCGAGAATGCGTATCATGTTTTTGATTAAATGTTTTCCTCGATGAACACAAGGGGGGTTAGTTGTCACGGTCGTTTGTCACGTGACTAATTACGTTCGAAGCAGTAACCAATCAGTGGTTTGGTGTTAGTCATTTGTCTTTCTTTTTTAATATATCGCCCAAGCTAAGCAGCAACAAAGAACATAACAGTACATCCAAGTTAGGTGGATCGGAAATAAATGACAATGGATTCAAAGCAGTACAGGGTATGTTTATTGTCCTCACCTCTACCGTGGTTGATGTTTAAAACTTAATGGAATTCTGCGGGATGATGATTAGCACCTAACTGAGGAGAAATCAACAGTCATTGAGAGGAAAATAACTTGTTACTTCACTTTTACCTTCCACACACTCATTATTCTATAAAGGGTATACTTTCATTTGTATTATATGGCCTCAACGCTTGTTGTCGAAGGGCTCTGCATATATACTGTAAAATCTTATTTCTTTCCCTGCATCTTGTATAATTGTGCTAACTAACTGAAATTCAAACAAGAAGAAAGTAGGTAAACTGACTTGTGAATGTATGTATTTGTGATTGCGAGTCACATGTGTTGTGTTGATTTTTTTTATTATTGGAAGTTTGCAAAGTTCTCCTCGTGAATCAGAGAACGTGTATGAGAGCAAGCATTCCTCTATTGTTGCGACTTTCATGGCGTTGTGTATGTCATTGTTATCGTATGAGTTTCTTTACGTATTCATTGTTTGTCAGCGAACACCAGGAAAACACAACTAAGTGTCAATACTACGAGATGGATTCACATGTGACTACTACGCACAGTATGTACACACGCAGTGAATGTAAAGAAAAACCAAATTCCGGAGTTGTGAACAAGAGAGAGAATACGAAAACATTTCAGAAAAATCGTGAATTAGTAATAATGCTGAAAATACAGTGTTACAATTCTCGGGCTATTGTTCCTTTTCATCTCAATTGCACGTAGACGAACCAAAAGTACCCATCTAGCACCTACCGATCTCACTGAAGCGTGTGGAGTCTTTTCTTCTTCCCTTTTGATGCTAAAAATGCTCTGGTTTAGTTCTTAGGTGAGTACGTTAACCCTTGTGCAATATTAATGAAAGACGAGGTAGAAGTTCGTACACGTTGAGAGAGAGAGAGGTCTGCTTTTCTCTACGTATTAACGGCAGAATGTCGGTTTTTACTTTATGCTGTTTTAATGAACCTTTCGTTCTAAGAGGACACGTGTGCGTTCCTCTAATCTCTCTCAGCTCTCTTTTCAGTTCATAAATTCTTCTTTGCACCACAATTCCTGCGAGAAAACTTTGTAATAGATATAACACATTTGTTTATTCCAAGCTGCATTGTAAAAGAAGTACACTTTTTACAATGTCAAGGAACATAAACAAATACTGTGCTACGATTTTACAGCCGAAATCCTCGGGATCCATAATACATCAGTATATGATGTTAAAATAAAAGATTCGATGACTGCTTATAGAAAACTCGATTTCAGGATGGCTACAAATATTTGAAACATCAATTCTCCATTGACCCTAGCAACCTTTTCCATATACAAATTTTGTTTCCCTTGTTGTTGATATTTTGTTTTGATTTTGAACCTTTCTGCACTTTTAACAAAATATTTATTTTTCATATAAAAGGACACGCTTGGATTCTATTTGAACTTTTTTTTTTGTAGTTCAAAGATAACTTATTTTTGTGCAAAACCAAACGGTAGCATCATTATGTAATGTTAAGAATTATTTACAATTCTTCAATTAGTTTTATGGGTAGTTTCAAAGAAGTTTGAAAACGACTGGGATTTTTTTTTTTTTTTACATTCTTTTCTTTAGTTCACAATGGTTCGTGGTGTCCTCAAATCTTGCAACGTTAATTAAACTCATTTTCAGACGTCATATAATGATGAAATTTTGCAAAGTAACGTAAGTTGAGTGATAAAACAGTATTCCATTGCTACTTTAATATATTTTTATATATTTAAAGAATATTTTGAAATATCGACTTCTTTATCCTAAAATAAATACTAGCCTGCAACGATGTTGCGTTTGGCTGGTTGTAGAAGACTGTAGGATTTGGGTTACAAAACATTAGCTTGAGAAAAAGTATCCGAGCACCGAAAGAACTAGGGAAAAAAACATACATTTCTTAAACAGTTCGTACTAAAAAGTAAAAATAATTTTGTTTATGCATGACTAAAAAGGAAAGCATGGGGCGCGCCAATTTAAGAATTTATAAAGTGACTGTATAGTGTATATATACACCTCCATACTTTTCTTTTAGTCATATATAAATACAATTATTTTGTACTTTTTTATATGAATTGTTTAAGAAAAGTACGCGTTTTAAAAAGTCTTTATTATTTTTTTATTTGTAAATATTTAAACTCTCATATTTTTATGGGTGGGTATTGTAACTGTTTCGGTCTTGCAGCGTACTTTTGTTTCCGTGTAGTTCATAGTTACTTCTTTTTTGTCACTGTGAATTAACGAGGGATTGTCAATAGCTGCTGGGAAAACACGACATTCTCCAACTGCGCCGCTGGAGGCTGACAAGCAGATGACAGTGAGCCTATGGCAATTTTTTTTTCAACGGCAGAGAAACACTGATTATAATTAGTTAAATCGCTGGTTATTTTAGTCAGTATTAAGCTTGTGGAGTGTTGACGGACAGGTTATACTCTTCTATGATGAAAGAGATTTAAAAAAACAAAAAGAGTTTGAATAAACGTAGATGGGATTCATGTTTGATTAGTCATTATGATCACGTTTCCAGCCGAGTTTGACTTATCCCTAAGACGCAACAAAAGTGTGTTGGAACTCCTCACACCCTCACCGACGTTCCTCTAAATTTACCTCGTCCCAGCGGAAACTTTAAAACTCAATTTCATTTGAAAATCAATACGCCCCCCCCCCCCCGCCCCCGTAATACCAAACTTCACTTCAACTCAATCAATAATTGCCTTCTATATAGAGGAAACTTAAGCGTAATATCATCAAGCTCTGAATATTGTTTACTTTTTAATATACTTTACCTGATACGTTTGTATTTGTTTCAACTTTTGCATCTTGATATAGATTTTTTTAAAGTTACATTTCTTACAATAAGGTAATTGGAATAAAGGATGCTACAGAAAAAATCAAAATAAGGAAAAATGGCCAAATAATCCAACTTAAATTGAGATGTATTTTATTAAATGAAAGCGTTAAGAGTAAAGAAGAAATACAAAACGTTAATAGCAATAGTGGAAAATGTATTCACTGAGAAAACAGAATAAAATCTTTTCTAACTGTTGTATGAAGAATACATAAAAAATCAAACTTCTTCAGGATTAAAATAAATACAACGAAGACAAGTAAAATGATAATAAGAAAGGAAGATTAAGAGGTTAATATAAAAACTAATAATCAAAGAATACATCAAGTACAATAATTTCAGTATTTAGGACAAATAATAGTAATAGAGGGTGTAAGAACAGACAAAGAAATAAAACAATAAGTATTGCAAAAAGGTATGTCTCAGAGGAAAGCAAAGCATCAGAACTTAAAGCTGGAAAATGATTGTAAGGATTTACTGTTCAGAGACATGGACACTAAACCAAAAGAGCAGAACAGAAAGAACCATTCGAGAAGAAAATATGGTGCTGAAAGGGAACAGAAAGAATCAATTGGACAAACAAGAAATCCCTAACACAAGAGAAGGAAGACAGGAGGAATAATGGCCCAAATCAGAAGAAAGAATGGAACATGTACCACGACATTTATATCTATTGTAATGTGTAAGAGTACAAAATACAGAAAAAGGGATGGCAGACGAAATTGTTTATGCAGAGATAATTAATTTTGAAGGATGTGTGATTAAACATATTGTTGAAGCAAAAACTGGAGAAAGAAGAGGACAAATACCACTCATAGATAGTAAATTAAAATATAAAGGCAGATCAGACTGAACGGAAAATGCCAAAGTTGTCTTAAAGGATCTGCCGCTAACGTTATTATTATTATCACCCGCGTATGAATACGGAAAAGCTATACAGTTTATCCTGTCTGTCTGTACTAGATCAGTAACTACAAGTCAGATATGAGCTACACATCACTTAATTTCTCATACTCTGAAAGGGTGGGGAAAACGATGACTTTCTCTAAAACTGGCAGGTCCTTTTCGTTTGCTTAGTTTTCTCCAAAGTAAGAATTGACTCTATGGCGTCAATGAAAGCAGGTAAAGAGGAACTGATTTCAGATTTGAGTTCAGTGACCTTGATTTGCAGGACTGTTCATACTTCGGTGACACGGGAACTGGCAGGTCCTTTACATTTTGCTTATCTTTCTCAATGTTCTTAAAGAATCCGTCTGTACGCCTCCTCCACCTATATCTCAGACACTTTCTATTATACGGGCGCTTTGCTTTTATTTATAAGACCATTAATTTTGCTAAGCCGAGTGATCTTTGTAATGACATTTTGCTTTAATCAACGAAACTACGAAGAATAACTAAATCTGTCAATTTTCTTGCTTAACATTGAATAAGCTTTTGACTGAATTTTGCATTTTCTTCAAAATTAAGAGGGGAACCTGAAAGTGACATTTAAATTAAACATATGTCAAAGTTTTACATGTAAATATGCTGTAAACAAAGCAGAATTTTTACTGCAAGCGAAGGGAACTCAGCATGTAATTATACGACACACTTTTATTACAAAGTTTTCGTCTTAAAATTAAGCACACGTTCTTTTATTTTGTCTCTTTTCTTCCCTCATATTTTAAACTGTGCGTGATCTAGTTTTCTAAGCATAACATAGTGCAGAGGGAAATCGTTTCCTCTTCCTGAAAAGGGAGGGTGGTGACTTCCCCATGAAAGGTTTGTGATGGAACAAGACAACAATCTTCCGTTGAGAGACACGATCTTGCTGTTAGAAAGAACCAAAACGGGAAATTGTGGAGTCAAGCACTTTCTTGACCCTTCTGTCTCGTCTTTAGTGTCGACATCTGTCGTATTTCCCATGAAAAAGTGTGTGTGCGTCTTCCTTTTCTATCATTTCGCATGGCTGAAGGTGTCAGAAAAGCTACACAGTACTCACTACTCAGTCGAAGAGAAGAACATAAAAGAGAGAAAGAAATCTATACCGAAGCTCAAAGGGACATTGTGTTTTAACTATAGTCTGCGTTTTGAGAGTCTGGGGTCTCGTAGATGAGTTGAAAGGGCTAAATTGCGACTTACGTAAATAACGTGTAGCTCGAATGCAGGATTGCGATGTTGCCATTTTGCTTCTCACTCTGTTCCTTTCTTGTGTTAGAGAGCACGGTCCGGAAACTAGTACGCCATTTTCCACGCCACCTTGCGGTTGAATACTAAGTTTGGTGATTATCCCGACACCTAAAAATGTTTAGTTTGGCATCCATGTAAATAATGTTTAACTACGCATCACAACGTATCAAATATCAAACGTTTTCCCTTCTGTGTGCTGGTGAGTGTGGCTGCTGCTATTAAAGGAACATACTTTCGAAATTATAAGTATAGAGCTGTATGATATTCGAATTTCGATTCCACCTAGGGCATAGGTAGAATCAAGGGAAACATGTTCACGTCTCACACAGCTGAGACAGACAGCAGATAATAGTCGGTGGGATTCTATCACCGAAACTCCTTAATGCGAGTCAAGCACGATGTGGATGATATACTATGCACCGTTTCTTGACTAGGTCCACTGAAGAACATTTTCCACTTGCTGTAGAAAGCGAAAGTAAATAAAATCATGTTTCGAACGAAGGAACTTCGTGAACTCAGCGAACTATCCTAACCTGAACCCTTCTTCCAACATTTATCTTCTTGTGCTCATAGTTTTGAACCATGTTCTTGCAAATGAATATTCTTTTTTTCAGGAGCACCGTTTGAAGCATGCTCCAATGTATTCTGTGAGAGAAAATTACTTATTCCAGGGTTAATCCTGTGTTGTTCTTCAGTATGAAAGATAACATTATTTTCTCCCTTCCTCCCCAGAAACTTTGAACTTTGTTGAGCGTTTAGGTTGGGAGAAGAAGAGGGCGCTTATTGAAAGGAAGACCCAAGTGAAGCAGACGTCTGACGCTTTAGAGGGCAATCGACTGAAGTAAGAAAACTGCTTTAGAGTCATGTCAAGAACTTGCCTGCGAAGTTTCAACTCGGAAAAGCAAGAAGGTATATAATTCCCAGCTTAAACCCTTCTCAGAAGGCGCAGTTAATACAGCTTGATGGATTACTGTGCGCGGTAGAAAAGGTGAAAAATTAACCTTCTCCTGGGTTAGTGACACGTGCATAATATAACGTCTTCTGTAGATTGTGCATCTTCGTCCTGCCACCACTTACTTTCTCTTTTTATTCTTCTTGATAATGGGTGGCTCTTCTTCATAATTGAAATTAATTGTTCATTTTCTCGTAGTTCCTTAACACTGAGAGACAGTAATTTAATATTTTCTGGATGTATTTAGAGTTGCCAAAAACGCTTCTTTTTTTTTGTCCCAATATGCTAAATATTCTTTTACCCTCTAAGTTTTTCATTCCTCTTATACCTCTGATTTCGAAAGAATGTGGCTTAGTATTTCGTGGGCGTATCCATCTTGAACCGTTGCTATGGTTACTAGTAACGTTTTAGTATACGTCACATCTCTACTAGCGCCATATTTCATTTCTTTATTTGGCTTTACACATGTCACTCGTCAGCTGGGCCCCCGTGAAAGCGTCTAGGTGGCCGCGGTGACCATTACACAACAGAAATAAAGAGAGAGAGGAAGGAGAAGGCAATATTGTATCCACACCTCCCTAGTTTCCGCCCCCTTGCACCAACTCTCGAAAATCGCACTCTAGACATTTATATGTCAGTACCTGTATGTTACCTACAATAAGGCTACAGGGAACGAGCTTATGCCATTGATATTGTAGAGAGCTGTTCAAAAAGTAACAGGACTAATCATTAGCTTAGTATAACCTGGTGAGGGGCACAAAAGAAAAAGAAAACTTTAAACGACAATTTCTTTTTCTTCATTTAGTCTGCTGATAGTTCCTAATGCGGGTCAGAACAAGAACCCGAACGCCTATACAGCTACTAAATGAAATACAATTATATATTTTTTCAGAATTCTTGGCTTGTTTCAAACATTACGAAGGCATAGAGAGCGAGAAAGCATGATAGAGTAGAAGAGCCTGACTTCTTGTTTCCGTCGCACGTATTGTGAATTTCATTCACCTTAAATGCATGGACACAGCTTGCTTCTGCCTTGATGTGACGTATTCGCTCTCTCACTCTCTCTCTCTCTGTCATCTTAAAGGATTTTGCCACATGGGCGCAGTCGACTGTGGGACTGCAGCAGCCGATAAGGTTTATGCACGGCTTGTTTCGCAAAGTTTTCTGTCCAAAGAGGGAGAGAGAGAGAAACGGAATAAAAAGAAAAAAGTGAAACAAGAAGAGAAGAAATGTCTCTCCAGTACATGTCTGTCCCTTTATTAATATTCCGCGCTGGAAGTAGATGATGACGATGATGATGATTCTCCCTATCCCATTTACCTCTTTCGTTTCATTTCAGTCCAATCTTTTCTCCGTGCCTTTTCCTCCCCTTCTCTTATCCCATTTTTGCTTCTTTTTTACATTTGCTTCAGCTTTTGCTCTTGTTTTATTCTTTTGTCTTTGACGGTGGAAGTGTTACGCTCTTCTCTGAGTTGGTTTTGTTTGTTTTTTCTGTTTCTTCTCGTTCGTCTCGTGAGCTCTTTCGCTTTCACTTTCAAAACCGGAATGAAGCAAAGGAAATTTAAGCATAAGAGGGAAGCAGAAGAACTTATTCATCCTCTTCTGAACTGGTATTATAAATTATTGACTCACAAGTAAAGTACCCGAAGTGAGGACTCGAGTTGCTCATCAAGTGATACCTTAAATTGAAGCTAGTGACGAGTATAGTACACCTGTGAAATCCTAGCTGCAGAGCTCCAGTAATAAAAAGGTTATGGCGGGTCAAAGTTCAAATAGAAAGCGAATTTAGCTGCTTGTCATGTCCATGTTTTGCTGATTATCCCGATGGTAATACGTCGTCAGTTGCTTCCAATTAATGTAATGTGTAGAATGATATCCCTCTCTCTGCCTGATATCCCGCTTTCTTTTATTCGTGTATGAATGTCCTTGTACATGTTTGCTCCTGTTATTGATGTCAATAAAAGTTCTTTTTTCTTTTCGTTCCAGAAAATGGAAGCAGGTGCTATCGTTCATGCTCTGTATGAGAAATATGGATTTGTTAATAGGAGAATGAATAGGTATGAAGATTCATTGTACAAACAAATAGTGGAGATACTTGAGGACAAGATGGAAATCATAGAAGAAGTTAGAACTCTTGGATTTGCTGGTGACAGTGATGCAAGCGATGATGGAAACTACGGTGATGACGTCTTTGATGAGGAAATGCCAAGTACATCGCAAGGTTCTCAAACACATCAAGAGTCTCCGACACCTGTAGCTTCTTCAGGTGAAAAATATCAGCCTTCGCAAAAAAAAAAAAAAAAAAAAAATCTTGGACGATGATTATAAAGAAGCAGCTTACATGTTTTGGACACACAATGAGAACCCGGAAAAGAAACGAAGGAAATTTTCATCTGTCAAGTCACAGTATAGATTAATTCAATCGAAAAACATCCTCTTTGAATATGAGAAAAAAAGGCAAAAACCCAGTTATAAGAAACTTAATGCAGCAGTTCACGATAAATTCAAAGAAATGGTCGAGAGATGTGCAATTATACACGACAGGACTCTTCGCTTTTGGGCTCTTCAGATAAGTAAAGAGCTAGATCCGGATAATACTCTATAATTCAAGGCATCTCGTCATTGGCTATCTAATTTTAAAAAGAGAAACAATATCGTCAGTCGTTCTATCAGGCATAGGGTTAGCAAAACGTGGAAATCAAAAGAGGCTGAATTAAATCACTTATCTACGACATTTATTACGTCCATGAAAAAACTTATGTTACTACAAGACCTGAATCCTCGTCAAGTATTCAATGCTGATCAAAGTCGATTTGACAAGGAACTCCATGCATACAGGACTCATAGGACTAAAGGTACGGTGGTTGTAAGAGGTGCATTTGAATTAGTCAGTGCTACTACTCATTCATATATGATCATGCCGGTTATTTCCATGGATGGTGAAATATTGCGTCCGATGTACGTTCTTGTATCCGAATCCAGTGGCCAATTTCCAGGAAATAAGCAAAAAGATCCCGATAACATAGTGTCCCATCCAGGAAAGACTGCAAACATGAACAAACGTGATTTAAAAGAGTTTTATTCTGCATTCTGGAATAGCCTGCCTGCCGATCGTGGTAAAGTCTTGCTTTTGCTGGATTCATGGAGTGCAAATAAGGATGATAACGTATCAAATGAATTATGCCCTAATCATATAACACTGTTCAAACGTTTAATTCCTGGTGGTTGCACTGGTTTCATCCAACCACTTGATGTTTACTTCTTCCGTCCATATAAATCATTTATCAGGTTCATTACTGACACAGTTATCGCTGTGTCCTCGGAAATTAATCTCTGGCATCGGGATAACATTTTACGAATGCAGTCCTTCACTCTCTCCCAATTCAGCGCCTCACTATTTCGCAACATGATCAGGTTTGCGTTTTACAAAAGCGGCTACTTGGCTGAGGAGCCCGAGCCCTGGATTTCTCCATTGGATTATTGTTTTGATTCTAATATACGTGACGAGTGTTACAAGACCTCATGTGAGAACATCTCTTTTGTCAAGTGTGCTCATTGTGAGCAAAGTATCTGCTTATCACACGCCTTCATTGACGACTTACATATTGATTGTATCAATGTGTAGTACTTTGTACGTGCATCTTTCCTTCAAATGAATCGCATTTCAATTCAAACCCATGTCCTTCTGACTTTTGTTCCGCCTTTCGTTGTGACTTGTTTCAATACAATTCGCTTTCTCTTTGAACTTTGACCCGCCATAACCTTGTTATTTCTGGAGCTCTGCAGCTAGGATTTCACAGGTGTACTATACTCGTCACTAGCTTCAATTTAAGGTATCACTTGATGAGCAACTCGAGTCCTCACTTCGGGTACTTTTCTTGTCAGTTGTTTTCGTATTTATACGTATTTTTTTCTTGAAGCTCATGATTAACTGAGTGTATAAGGCTATTCGTTTTTGGTACCGGATTCATAGCTTCTGATTAACCAAGTGTTTAATCACAGCTCTTGATTAACCATGTGTTTATTCGATACCGGATTCATAACTCCTTATTAACCGAGTGTTTAACGCTCTTGTTTTCAGTATCAGATTCGATCCCCGCTGGATGCTTTTCAACTTCTATGTTGACCCAGTATTGTAGTGTAATCTTTGAGAGTTGCTTGAATTAAGAAGTAGAGGACTTCGGTCTCGAAAGCCACATAAAGCTACGATGGTGGAATCGTTGCGCCGACCACTTGATCATCGCTCTTCGAATGAAAACGGCTAGGCAGGCCAAGACTCTTATGTGAATTTTCTACCCAAAAAATTTAGTTCCAAGCAAATACTCGATATTTCTATTTGCAGGGCCTTTGAAATATTTCTTCTTTAGACCGCAATTTTTCCGCTAACTACTTTCGTTTCTCGAGAAAATGTCATTGCGCTTCCATCATACATTTTAGTGGCACACATACACAGTGAATCCACCCCCAGCCCCCGTAGTGCAGCTGGTAGGGTCGCAGTCTTTAGGTCGCCAATTGGGAAGCACTCAGGTTCCAGTCCCGCTGTCAAACATCCATCCATATTTTTTTAAAGGCTTTCCTCAGTTTCACCAGGCGAATTGCGAGATAGCATCTGAACTAAGGTCTTGATCTCCACTGAATCCCGGAAATAATGACCGAGGAATGTCCTCCCTCTGGCATTATAGGTTTAGGTTAAAAGTTATTGGTTCAGCCTGGCAAATAAAATAACACAGTATAATTGTAACTGATTGAAATATAATCATACGTGATATTAACGTCTCCTAATTAGTTTCATTTCTTATTTTTCTTTTCTTTTTTACTCTGATTACTTCTGCTTAAACCTCAATCCTTTCATAAAAGAGGCTGTTATGTTTCCTTCATTTTCTTTTTTGTCCTTTTCCTCGTTTCGTTGAAGACCCTATAAACATTGCGTTGAGCTTCGAAGGTGGAAAGTTGTCCATGGCTCGAAACGGCGTACTTTAATCCTGCCTGGTTTCAGGAAGCATCCCAAGATTGATGGGACCCTAACGTATCTCGGGAAATCTGTGATAATTCGGTAAATCCCGCTTTAACGGCCAGGAGATTTAACTTTTCTTTTGATAAAAAAAAAAAAAAAAATCAGAAATGAGAGAAAAGCGGAAAAATAGAACCCTTTGAATCCATGAGTGTAGTTTTGTGTTTGGTTCGCTCTAAAGAAACACCATTGCTTTCTTCTTTAAGATAAAGAATAATATGAATGTCGGTTTTATGAGGTGTAAATGTAATTCTAAATACATGTTTTTGAATCTTAAAACACTTCTACATACATGTAATACATGAATATGTTACAAATTGGGAAAGTATTTCATTTTGATTTTCCCCTGTGAATATATACCTTGGTACATCCAGTTTTTTGTTTGATCATGTTTTGTGTGTGTGTGTTTTAATTATATTTATGGACCAGACAGAGAGCTATAACCGAAGTCCCCATGATGGCTGAGGGAAGGCGTCCCTGAGTGAACATTGTTACGGAGACAGAAGAGAAGTTAGAGCCACTACTGCAATTCGCCTAACAAAACTGAGTGTAACCTGAAAAAACATAGTCCTCACGACAATACTCAGGTCTCGAACTCCGTACCTCTTCAGTGTCCATCCGAAGGCCGTTACTTTTAACATTAGACCATTGGGTCTGAGTTACTTTGCTCATAGTCTTTAATTTCTTTTAGTCAAGAGCAGCGATAAATGAAAATAAAATTTTAATAAATATAACATTTCATAAAAACTAACGGTAAACTCTTCTCAGTATAATAAAGGACATGGCATGAATAGAGAAATCAGTTTTCGTGGGCAAGTGGCAAGGATCAGATCGGCACTGGGGAGACAGGTCAGTTGAAACTCTGCTTACAATGACCACCAAGACAAAGGTTCCCATGTTTTTTCCCGCAGTCATATGAAGGCGTTGAACTGAGATCAGAGTCTTCCCTTTCCTTCTACAACAGCCAATATTTAAACTAGAGGCAAATACAATTACTTGGGTATAGTGTTGAAGTACAGTCATATTAATTGAAAGTGACCAATGGAAATATTTCAAAGTTGTCATAAAGTTGAGCCACCTTGACAACACGGAAGCAATATTCTCTGACAAGCAAAAGATGTGAATTGAATTGAAAGATCCTTTTGGCATCTATGGCTCAGGCTGAGATAGAGTAGGGGATATGATACGGTAGTCGGTTAGGGCCTATATGTTGAAGGTAGTATCCCGTTATATCCCTGGTGTGGTTAAGAAAATCCTCTGGAAAATGTAAGTCAGGATGCTCATCCGCTGGTATCGAACCCAGGACCCCTGGAAAGAGAAGCCAAAACTCTATCAACTGAAATACGGCAACTTGATAATTCACCTTTTCATACATGAAAGAGTACATCACCAGACGGTTTTGGTAGCCAAGAAAGTAAAATGATTACCTTATTACATTTTTTCTTACTGCACAAATTCTCTAAAGCTATGTTGTCATGGGGATAGTTTGCGAGCCGCTAGTGCTAGCGACAACAGAAGTTACCAAGTAGCAAGAGCTGTACTGTCAGCTTACTGATAGTACGGCTGTTGCTATTGGGTAACTTCTGTTGCCGCGCACACTAACGGCTACGAGCTACAACAGAAGTTAATCCAGTAGTAAGAGTTGTACTATCTACTTACAGTACGGCTGTTGCTATTGGGTAACTTCTGTTGCCACGCTCACTAGTTTCTCGTAAAGTATATCTGTGACTACATAGTTTGAAGTAAAAAAAAATCATTTACTTAAGTACGTAGAATATACGTAATCTGTAGTCGAACACAAAATAATGTCTCGAAAAAATACATTATGTTTTTTATATATTCCACTCGATTTGTGAACGGAAAGGATGTTAACAGGTCTCCATTAATATATCGTTCTCACAGACTCTTGACCCTAAGAAACGTGTGTGAGTGTGTATTAACAAAAGAAAAAAAAAGTTTATAGCCGAAGCCAAAATTACTCTTAATTGAAAACAGAAGTTAATTTATATATAATAAACATTGACTTAAAGCACTAACCGCTTTCTCTCCACTATAGCTCTTGTACTACCCTCTTTCGGTAGAAAAGGAAATTATGGTTCAGCTACGTCCAGTGTCTGACCGCAGAGACGGGCGTCATGTGGACATTATGGCTCCTGGTTGCCATGGTGACTCAGGAGAATGCCAACCTCAATGTTCACTTCTCTACCTTTTGATATCGTGGCTTCCAATAGCTCCGGCGGGCTTTTTCCTGTCTCTGAGAGCTGGATAATACGTTTCCGTTAATCTTATCACCTGCGTCTGTACCATTCACTGATGCTGATGGCACTGGGTCGTTCTTTCTAATACTTTGGTGGAACTATTAATTTCATTGAGAGCGTCGTTTGGTCGTTTGATTATTCGTGAAACTCTCCACAGAACCTTTGTTTGCGAGATTTTTAGATGGCTACAAAAACCAAAAATAAAATCTTATTTGTTCTTTTCAATGCATGGGAAAATCCTGCTATGAATGGAACGAAAACCGCAGTAGTGTGAAGGAATTATTGAGCTTTCTTTTAGTGCTTTTTTTTCTTTCGATACGCATTATTCTTTGATTAAAACTTCAATAATAAAATCTTAATTAAAAATCTTTATCAAATATTGATTAAAACTTCAATCAATAATCACCAATTAAACTTGGCGATTCGCGAGCATGTTTCTTCATAAATGTTAAAAAAAAAGTTTACGTTTCTTTAAAAGAAGTAAGATGGTACTGGCTATTAAATGTAAGGCAACTGCACCTAATTCAGACAGGCTAAGTTTTCACAATTTATAATTTCGTTCTCACTAGGCAGAACTCTCTCAAAATTTGCTCAGAGCAGGTTCAGACATTTATAAGTTCGAGAAATAAATCCCATTATAGTAGGCTACAAAAGTGTCAGGCTAGTAAGCCGTAAACTTAAAAGTCGACCAAGCGTCGGAATTTGGAACCTGTGTTCCTATTTCCGCCTTAATTACTTAACGAAAAATACAGTCAGTGGCGTATAGATTTATAGTATTAAGTATTATTTAAAGTAATACTGTAAGTATTTTGAGTTTTGTAATGTAAATATGTCCTTCACTCTTAATTCTTTTTCAGCCAGTGTTAACTAATTGTAACAACCATACACGCGGATATTTGCAGAACGTCACACTAACAATGGAGAAGTTTGAAATCTGAAATGCTGAGACTAGCGGAATTAGGACAGCTGTACTCTGTCGAAAAATCAGAACCCAACAATGTCCTACACTTACAGCTGATTCACCAAGGACACACTGGAGTCATCACATTCTAGCACTCCTCACGCGATGTACATCAAACATGTTCTCAAATGCCGCATAGCATGTGTTTTTTTATTTAATTTTATTTATGGCCTTCCGGTATCAAAGGCATAGGCCATCTCATAGTGTGTATTGTCAATGATCTAGATTTTAGGTTTTTATCAAAATTAAGCTAGGTAAGAACATATTTTCCTTCTCAGCAGCGGAACAAACACAGATACCAAGTCAACACTTGCTACACATTCTTCTTTTATTTGGCGTGTGATATCACCTGCTAACCAGAGTCACAAACTTCCGTCGATAACGCCTAAAATACATCTGTAGGCAACAACTAACCATTTTGTTCAGAAACTTTTTTGTTCGGAGAGATCATTGATCATTGAATCACTTTATTTTCCTTTTTCTTTGATAGAGGAAGAAATAACATGTGCAAATTGATTTTGGTGTTAATAGAAAATAAGTAAGGAGTCTGTGCAAGTGCTTGCACATCGCATTAAATGTTAGTGACTGCGAAATGGAGTATTATCCAAGCTTTAGAAGTCTAGCAAAGTCCCTCACACCCACACGTATACAAAAGAAGAAAAAAAAAAGACAGAGAAGGACAAACACATTGGGACGCTTTTAAAGGTTTGAAACCCTGCGGACGTCTCTCCCACCGGTTGGTTGGTTGGTTGTGTTTGAAGCTCTCCTGGAAAACAGCGCTCGAAACTTATCTACGGTGTAAATCTCATGGTTATTCATAGGCAAAGAAGAGCTTCTCTCCCAACATATTTACAGTATAAACTCCATAAAGCCTATCTGCGTTGCATTAGAGCAGTGTTGAGCGATCTGCCGTGTAATTGCTTGCAAAGCCTTTTTGCATAGCCAGTGCAACAGAAGAGCGCTTTTCCACCGTTCAAGACAAGCCTCGAGGTATTCATTTTTCATTTCTATCTTTTTTTTTGTGTGTGTTTCTTTCTTTTTTCATTATTATTTCCCTTCCCTTCCCTTGTCCACCGTACTTATCTTGTTTATTCATTACTTCACGTATGTGCAGTTCTACACCATCTGTATTTTCTTTCATGTGATCCATTTTTTTGTCTTACGAGTGCAATAATTCCACACGTTCAGTTACTTTAGACCATTCAGAAACCATGTGTGTTTTTTTTAAGTCCCTAGAAGTGGTTTGAGCTTTAACTTACGAAATATTTCAATTTTGGAACATTCTTGCTTACATATCAAAATGGGAAACTGATATGACTCTTTTATTGCATTTTCCCATCAAGATAATGTTATTGACGTAGTTATGTACAAATGCAACAGATGGCAGTATCTTACATCGTTGTTAATTTACTTGGCTTCTGAACTAGGAAATATTTGATGAATTTTCTTTAAACCGATCAAAATGAATAGATTAATATCTTAATTCTAACTGTAAATGTTACTATTTGTTCTTACAAACTTTAATTGATGTTTTATATAGTAATTATTAAGTAAATAGCTAGATAATGTACTCTGGCAGTGAAAATCCTCTCGCTACTAATAGCACTGGGAAGCTTTCTCTTTCACCTTTAGTGAGTCAGGGCTCTTTAGTGAGTCCAAGGGAGTTATTCTACATTTCACTCTCTACTACATCTACTAGTTAGGGAAAAATACAGATTATCTTACGTCCCACAGAAGATTTCTACAACTCATTTACAACTGTAAGTTTTCTTTGATTCCTTGGAGTCAACCCTTGGGAGTAATGCAGTTAGGGAGCGAGAGAATGAGTAACGGATTATGTCAGAGTTCTCGGTTTAATTAATTACATAAAAGGGTTCTTTGAGTTCCGAGAACTCAATTTTATCCTGCAATTGTATGAAATATTTATTAATGTTGTGCCTGGTTGCATAATTGAAGAGGAACACTACTGAAGAAACATGTGATTTTGTGAAAAAACGTCCTCACGAGGTACAAGGGTGACATCATGGGTGATACCGCAGGCTCCTCCCGTGTTTTTTTTTTCGTTTTTCGGAAACTATGTTCGCTAACTCAAGTTATTTCTCCAGTATAAGACCGTCATAGGTCACTGATTGGAAACAAGAAACACATGTTAAATACATAATTACAATCCTATATAGTACTGTGAATTATTCGGGTTTCTTTTGTGAATATTTTAATCAGGAACACATAAAATTCTTAGTATGCTCAGTGTATGATTCAAGTCGGGCAACTTGAGTGACCATTTCTGACAGTTCCCTGGTTAATTACTTACTTACTTACTCCATGGCTTACGGAACTCACAAGTTCATTGCTGCAGTAACAAATGTTCGCCATAGGATTCTATGCTGGGCAAGATCAAGCCAGTTTTCATCATAAACACCTACTTCTCAAAGATCTCTTCTGATATTGTCGTTTCGGTCTTCCTAACGGTATCTTTCCTTCCGGATTTTCAACCACGATGGAATATAATCTTCTCTTTTCCCCCATCCGAGCTACATGTCCAGCCGACTTTAGTCGTCGCGATTTCATTATTCTTACAACATTAGCTGAGTCCGTGGAGTTCTTCATTATGGTACAAATAATTTCTCTGGCTAATGGTACAAAAATGTCATTCTCCAAATCGTATTTTTAATGAATAGTATCTATCACTACCCAATAACGATGGTTTAATGTCATAAATATACAGTATGTACAAAATAGCTGAAAATATGTTGCTGGTCAGACTAGTGCCACGCCTTCTTAAATAATAAATGAACACTTCTGCGTGGAAGGAGGACAAAATAAACATTATTTTTTGTGGAACAATTTAGCAACTCTTGACCTCAGTCCGTCACAATTATACGAATGCAATTTTCTTTTACATTCGAAATTGTTTATGTTTCAACACAATGTTACGCATAGATGTTAATTTATGCGTATAACGTAAATCTGTATTTATTCTAACAGTAGAAAGAGACTGTCTGTGGAAGCAAGACGACCTGAAAGGTCCATTTCAAAAGCAGGGAAAACTGCTGGCTTAGCACAAAACACAATAGAACGTAGAAGAGGAAGCGAACGAAAAAGAGAAACCAAAAATTGTCTCCGTATGATGTGGCTTGTCCTAGGTTTATCTGTGAGAGAAATCTGGCGTCAGACAACGGTGGTCCATGCGATGATTTTCACCAAGAGATCAGAAACTCTTTCTCTCTCTGGGGAGATCATCTTGGTGGCCATCTGGTGGCCATTCAAAAAAAAATCAGATCGTTTCTTCTTCTTTTGTTACCTGGGAATGACCAATCCACATGTTGCACAGAAATGAACCTCCTCAGCTAGGACAGTGTTGCTTTGGAGATTGCGACCTTCGTTTCTTTTATATTCCCCCTTAACCTTTCTCTGAAACTTGAAAAAATCAGTGTTGCCAACTAATATATATTACAATAAACTACAGTCTTACTAAATGAGAGGCCTCATCCACTAGTGGATTGAATATGGCTGTGATTTATTTATTTATTGCTTACGACGGGATTTCGGATGGAGTACCATATTTTTTTTATGCATTTTCATGAAAAATGTTCCTATCCTAAGGTAAAGTCGATTATAGTTCACCGAAAATTGAACACTGTTTCATTTCATTCCTGTTGCTGAATCTAGAAGTTGTTTTAAAGTAACACAAGAGCGTAAACATATTATTATTATTACAACAATGGAACTCATTCAAGGTTGCTTTTCCTATATAACTTGCTACTTTGGTTATCGTGAGAAAAATATCACCCATAAGAAATATTGCAATGCTTCAAGTTCGAAAATCTCTCCCATACTAACTAAAGGCATTACCGTTATTGTACAGTATATGCATTGTTTTCTATCAAAGAAAGCTATTTTTAAATGTTTTTAATTTTTATTTGTTTGTTTACTTATTTTATAATTTGCGCAAACTAGAATCTTTGTGAACACCGCAGGACAAAGCGAGTAAAGTGGACAATTGTAGTTAGCAATAAGATATAAGATAAGCCGTATGTGATATATGATAGCATAGCCATAAGATATCGACAAAAAAAATCGATTTCAATTTAGCTAAAAAAAAATCCATGACAGAATCCTAAAATCAATTTGTCTTCGTAATAAGCTTGAGAGTATGGTACCGAGCAGCCGTAGATCAATTGGAGGAGCGATGGCTTAGCAATCGGAAGGTACTGGAAACGATCCCAACAGCTCCCTGTCCTGACTGGCGTTTCCAAGGTTTCTCCTCAGGCATACAAAGCAAGTACCTACTAACTACGCCCTGGATGACAATCCTCAAATATTCTGTCCTTCACTCGACCTCGGTCTGAGCCTGAGATGCTTAAAAGCCATAAATAAATTCAAATTCAAAGTACGGACTAATATGACATGCGAACGTCTTTGACTACAAGACAACGAAAGTAAGCATTATCCCATTGTGGATTCATCATAGATTTTCTTTGTAAAAGAAATATTCGATTACAGTACTACACTAATTAACTAAATCAATGGCTTACTGAACTCACAAGTTCATCGCCGCAGTAACAAACGTTCGCCATAGGATTCTATCCAGGACTAATCAAGCCAGTTTTCATCTTGAGCATCTGCATCTCAAAGATTCCTTCTAATATTGTCATCACAATAACTTCTCGGTCTTCCCAATGGGCTCTTTCTCTCCGTCTTACCATCCGCGATGGAATATAATCTTCGTTTTTACCCCATCCGAGCTACATGGTCTATCTTAGCCGTCGTGATTTCATTATTCTTATAATGTTGGTGAATCAAAGTTCTTCATTATACAGTCCCCACTATTCTCCGGTTATCTCTTCCCGTTTCAGCCAGTATATCTTTCTCAAAATGTTATTCACAAACTCACGCAATTTGTGTTAATTTGCCAAGGGCGTTCTCCAACTTTCGGAACCATAAAGTATAACCGGAAAATGACAGTTAATGTATATTTTCAGTTCCAACTTTCTTGATATTAATCGAAAGACTAGGATTTTTTTTCCTGAATAGAAACATGAGTTTCTCGATGCTAAGCAACTTTTTATTTCTTCCGTGACTTGATTCTTGCTTGTTACATATGTTCCTAAGTCCTTTTTAATTTACTTGCTTTCTCTATGGTTTCATACTTATTTTTTATGTATCTGTTTCCTTCATCCTGTGTGTCTCGGCTTGTTATCCATTTTGTTTTGTCCGCGTTCAACTGTAGACCTATCTCATCGCAAGCTTCTTCTAAGACATCGAAGTTAATTTGCAGTGCGTCTATTTCATCCTTCCCATTAAATTCTACATCATCCGCGTATACGAACAGTTGGTTTAAGCCATTCAACGTTAGTCCCTTTTTGTCCTCTTTTATTTTTAGAATCGCATTGAATCGAATTCTTATTAGTTTCAAAACATTTTTAAGAAACCTTCCGTCTTCTATCTTCAGAATAAGTTAAGCTAATTACTGTAATATTTCTGTCGCATTAGTGGTTAGAATTCAACTTACAATAATAATAAAAATATAGACTAACAAATTATACATTTATACTCAAAGCGTATAACGTTCGAATGCTTTACCAATACCTTGTGCATGAATGAACTAGTTATTTAAAAGATCGAACTCCTTCGTCAATAAGGAGACAAGCAATAATAGGGTGTTTCAATTCAAACTCTTACATACTCGTTTATTTTCCTTTAAAACTCTCACAGCCAATATAAACTTTACTGAGTTTTAGTCCATAAAAGTTGTTCTGCGATTAGGTTAGTTACACGCTTGCTTTCTGTGTGCATGGTCCCGTGTTCAAATTCGGTCTGTTTGACGGAGTTATTTGGAGCCCATTTGACAAACCACTGTACCTGCCATTCTTAGAAGCCTACCTACAAACTCGTTTGAGACGTTAGTTACAATGCAAACAAATAGAATGAATTGAAAATTTTCTCCTCCTTCCGAAATAAACTTGCATGTTTGGTCCGAGCAAAAAATGTCTACAAAGACCAATAAGGGTCAGTTCTACAATCAACCGCTAAACTTCTAGTCAGCGCTAAGTTGAGGCCAAGTCCGATTTTGGCCAATGAGAATACGCAAAATGAGAGTTGACCTTAACTTAGCGCTGACTAGAAGTGCAGTCGATTGTAGAACTGAACTGACCCTAGAAGAATACAACGCCAAAAGGGTATGGAACCAACGTAACACAACTGTATTGCGGGTTTACCGATACAGTTAGGATAAACGCTACTATTTCCCTTGTAAACAAAAGGCCATTCTGAATCTTTTGTAACCATGACTAGAGGAGTGGGTTGCAAGTTAGACAATTTCTATGATTAAAACTAATAATAATAAAAAATATATATATTAATAAGAAAATTACTTCAAGAATAAAAATAATCTTTCAATTGAATAGCTTAGACGTGAAATAAGTTTCGCTTAGTTTCTGATTCTATTCAAAACAGAAGTGGAAGTACAGACAAATCTTTTTTTTTTCTGCTTTACTCTTTTCTGTGCACCTCTATTTCATTACGTTTTGTCTCTGTGTAAAAAAAAGAGAGAAAAAATAATGTCAAAACTTGTAGTTGACAGCTTCTTTTCTTGACGAACGAACATGTAATTAAAATCGTGAATATTCATTCCTTCTGACTTTGAAAGTTTCAATCTTTGGCCTCTTTAGACACAAGATCTGTTATTCAAATAATAATAATAAAAAAAAGACAATGCAATAGGTTCCAAACAATACATCATTATTGTTTTTTTATTTATTTATTTCTTTTTAATAAAGAAATCTAAGACTTTTTCTTAAAAAAAAAAAGAGAAGTTAAAATAAATTCGATCTCTCCTGTTTTTTCGTATTCTATAGGTTGTGTTATGGAAAAGAGCTATTTTTTTTGTTTGTGGTTTTGAGATGAAAACAAAACCTAGTTATTAGAATAAAATCAAAGAACGACCCCCACCCCCGTGCAATTAGCATAAAAACAAGCTATTATATGTGTAGATAAAGAGGAAGAAGAAAAATTTGCATGGAGACAAAATGCTCTTACTTTTCCTTCAAGAGAAAACGGAATATTGGCGGAGGTCGAGTGGTGGGGGTGGAGGACGTAGTGAGTGAGGACAGTTGAGAAACTAGTGCTTTGACAAGGGAGAAAAAGAACGCCTTTTTGGACAGAAACAATAGAATTCATTACGGATTTTGAAATGCTGCCTCCTCCTACCCTTACCCTGTCCCAATTTCCTACACACAGAGAGAGAGAGAGAGAAGCCATTCCTGTTCTACGTTCTGCCCTATTTCATCCCCTGAAACTCAAGTTCGTCTTTGCTTTAAAAAAAAAAAGTTTTTTTTTTCGTCCATTTCAATTTCTGGAGAGTCTGCAACCGAACTCTGGTCCTTCTTCCTCCCTTCCCCTCCCCTCTCTCACTGCACCTCTGTCGTTTTTGAAGATTAGTTTAATTAAAACCAGGAAATTCACCATAGTGCCATCACCTTCCATTTTTTATTCTATATTTTTTTTTTTGGTATTCTTAAAAAATCCTCACACAAAGATGAGTTGATGAGGAGAACTTCATTGTATAAATTCCCCCTTTAAACACAAGAATATATATATATATATTCTTTGGTCTAGGAGCATCGCAGTCAATAGTGCAGAAATTTGGCCAGTTTCTAGTATGACATTTTCTCACCCTTTTGTAATTCTCTTATATTCGAGTAAAGGATTTGTGATGGTAAAATCTTTTCGTACGGTCATTGAGAGAAAGAGCGCGAGAGAGACAGAGAGACGTATAAAGAGTGTAGTAAGATATAGAGGAGATTTTTAAAGAAAAAGAAAGTTAGGATAAAAATCATATTCAAAATGATAATCAAAGTTTGCTAACTTAAAATTTTTCATCCGAGTTCTGAACTTCTTTCCATCTCGAGAGATTCTCATCTTAGAACCTTCACCCCTCGGCACTTTCCTCCGTCTTTTTCTCTCCTCGGGGGTTTTTGTCCGGTTCAGCAGCTTCCAATATCCTTTTCAAAGTTTTCCAGTGCTTTGATTTCGTCAGAAAAAGCTTTTTGTATGAGATTAAGGATCGGCTAGCTATAGTACTTTGTATTTCACTGCATGGTTTTCTATATTTTCTGTTACATTCTTAACAACTGAAATATTAACAAAAAAGAAGTGAACAAGACTGGAAAATAAAGATTATACACAATTGTTGTTAAAGAAGTGAATCTTTTCATTAATTCGGTATTATTAACTTCGAATTCCGTCCTCCGTACGGGAACAAAAATAATGCTTGTTTTTGAGCTTCGGTTTTGGGAGTTGACACTTGTTATGAGTAGGTTGTCAAGTTATGGTAAAAATTAATATCTATAATCGTCATCTGAAAACAGTAACGTTGTAATAGTTGCCAGTTTCTTTAAACCATATTTAGTCACTAGTAAGAAAAGGCTTAAATATTTGTTTCCGTTTTGGATGGTTTTTAAAAGTAGAGAAAAAGTGGGTGGAATTACATCGTTCTGATTAAGTTCTAAATTTTCGAAATATTGTTTTTGGTATAATTTATATTAAATGGGACAAAAGTTCTTTAGTTTAATTTTCGTATATTGATTTTGTGTTCTTTAAGGAAGGCATTTTAATAAAATGAACTTCTCAAACATTTCTTTACTCCATTTTTTTGAAACGTTTTTGATTTTGTTTTTTAAAAAAAATCAATTTTCTCGAAAATTTCTTGTTCACTAATTTTCCGAAAAGGTCCCTCCGAAGCTCTGTGGAGACTCCAAGATTTGAGTTAAAGCATGAAGAATTTTATTTCATTTTTTTTTTTTTTTTTTTTTTTTTTTTTTGACGATAAGAGAAAAGTACATGTTTGATTTTCTTCTTCTTAAGATTGCTTTCTCCTGCACGACGCTCACACATTCACTATGTGCAAGTGTTTCTTATATGATAAGAAACATGCGAGTAAGTGAGGATAAAAAGAAAGGTGCTACTACACACTTCAAACACACACACAGACACACGTACACACACACGTGCACACACGTGCACACACACACACATTGGTTTCACAATATAAACTCTCCTAAAAGAGAAAATAATAGAGTCCTTTAAAATGAAAGAACATTTTTGCTCCAAAACAAGATACGTGAACTGTGGCGACAGCTGGTGACTAAAAGAAGAAGGAATCTTATATTTACAACAACAAAAAAAGTGTCCTGGGTAACAGGTGTTAATCATGACCAATTTAATAACGTTGTTATACCATGGGTTGTGCGAGAAACGATCATATATTTAAGTGTTTCAGAATGTGTGTGTATGTTCATTCTGTGAAGCCTCACGGAAGCGAAATCATCTTAACAGTGTTCCTACGGACAAAATATTAATGGTTTGCTTTATTTTCCCTTTATTAACCAAATAAATAACAGAACTCTATAGAGGTAAATGTGTCCTCTTTTGTCTGCTTATATATGGCAACACTGCTGGTGTATCGGGCGTAGCTAAATAACCTTGTAACAATTCTTTTTTTTATAATACAGTTCTTTCCTGCATTCTTCTGTTATTGCAAATTCCTCAGCTTCAGTAATGTCCCATCCTTTCGAATTTCCTTCCAATCACATTTCATTTTTCCATTCTCCACTCTTTTAATATTGCGAGTGACTCTTTTTTTAACAATGCTTCCGTATAATGCTCAATAAACGTTTTATTATTCATATTTTGAAGGAATAGTTGCTAAGCAAACGAGTATTTGTAAACATAATATGTACCCCAAAACTTCCTTAAGGAAGACAAACATTTAAAAGGAAAAATCTGTATTATTGCACCGGATATCATGGAAACTCCGAAGTCTTCAATCTAATCTTATATAAACATGAATAATCTTGTATGGATTTACTAGTTTCTGGTGCTAAGTCTGAGCAATTGAGGGATACACGTCAGTGTGTAGTAAAGAAGAAACTAATAAGAGAGATATGAGCTTGGTGAAAGAGATACTTTATTATGATGTACGAGATCTTATGTATCGGTTTCATCACAGGAAAAGAAAGGCTATTGTTTGTATGTTCAAAGGAACAAGATGGACAAAAAGGTGAGCAAATAACTTCAAGACGATAATGCTTTGACTCATAAAAGTGAACTATTTTATCAATATTCTCAAGAATAATTAACACTATTTTAAACAAGAGGACTAATTAAGCTTTCTTTATGAAGAAAACAAACTCATGATTCACTCATGATACAAACAAAAATGTATCCTCGCAGGTAGCCCTTATGCTTTTTGTTTTCTGAAACAAATATACATGTTTTCTGTTATTATTAAAGCGTGAATTTTACTTCTGTTCAACAAAAATATTCAAGTACAATGTTATACTCATCATCTGGAAACAAAGAAGCTGTAAAGGAGATGAGACAGAGAGAGACAGTATTGTGTATCTTACATTATCTTTTGAGACATATGCACGTATTTACTCATCCTATACTCATTGTTTTGATACGCAAAAAGTTCTATATTTGTATCCTTCCACTTTTGCGTTTGTTGAAAAGAGGTTCTCAAAGAAAAGAGGTTCATTATATTGAAACGTCTAGAGTAGATGACTTTATGGATCTATTCATTTGCAAGGCGGATATAGCCATCGTGTTTATCTTACGATCCTGCGTATATGTATGCGTGTGTTATGTGAGTGGTGTGAGGTACAAAACAGAAGAAAGAACCCTCTTTTCAATACCAAGAATCTACCTCTTCATTTTCCTCTTCTCAAAATGACAAAAAAATAATAATAATAATAATATTGAAGTATCGTTGAAAATGATGACTTTCTAAAAAGAGGAGAGAAATGGGCAGCTGACACGTAGCAGAATTTTTTTTTTTTTTTTGTCTTTTAATCATTTTTCTCTCTAACTTTTTTTTTACTTTATGTATATGTAGGTGTCAAGGAGTGAATGGAGAAAATGAATAGAAGCTCAAATCGCTTGTATGGCGGTACTCAACATGGTGTTGATATTGTGATTATAGAGATATGTTTTCCATTTTATACTCTGTTTACCAGTGATGGTTTAACAGTGTCGCAAGCTGTAGTACAGAAACAGTTAATAAATTTGCTGATACATTTCTCAATTTATTTTTCTTGATATTAACTCAATTTTTTTTTTATTAACCCACATTTTATTTTGTTATTAACCCAAATTCTGGCTCAAATTTTCTTTATATTAAAATAAATTATGTTTTTATTATCCTAACTTTTCGTTTTAACCCAAATTCTGTTTTTATTAAGTCAAAATTTATTTTTATTAACCCAATTATAACGTGTATAGAATGTTATATTTTCTTTCTTGTCTGTTGTCTTGTTACTGGTACCTTTGTTTAAACACAAGTAGCTTTGCTCCTTCTTTCAAATGCCCTTATGCCTTGTGTTAATCGATTGTTAAACTGCTGTTGTAAGGTGAGGAAGGAATTAGTTGGGATAATTTTAAGAAACTAGTAAAATTCAAACCTCACTGTGGTTTAAATCACACGATAATCTCTTTCTTTAAAACTACTTGATTAGAACTAAATCACTTATCAATAGAAATCGTAATTGCCAATTTATTTTACCTCAATCTGCGATGACTGAAAAATAACTAGGGAATACAATTTTTTATTGACCAGTGATTTACGTCTTAGTCAAGTAGTTTTAAAAGATGGGTGTTAATAATGCTAGCGAATGAGCCGGATGTTAATAATCAACGTAATAATAACAATGTATAGAACCATCTGCTTCCGACTAAACTATTAAACTTAATGTCCAACTTGAAATGCATAGTTCTAATAGTTGAATTTTTTTGGGGTGTGTAATCCCCATGTGCTAAAAAATCTTCCATGGTTTACTGTCGTGATCCAGCTACCGAGAAAGGATACTTTTGTATCGCAATCCATTGTAGCAATAGTACTATTAGTATCAATCATAATACACCCTGATACAAAATTGTGATTCAGCTGTACGAATTTCTTGAATAATATATGAGGTTTTTTTTAGTATTTTTTTTCACAATATGGAAATATTAAAACATCAAAGTTGGCTACACTTTTTCTAGAATCCATGGACGGAAGCGATCTGGCGTCAGAGAGGTGAGTTCTTTTCTCCCTCATTCTCTGCGTTCTTTTCCTGTATTTTCTCTCTTTCTCTATGCCTCTCCTTTAACTTGTTCCTCTTTTTTTCATCTATACAAAGCTACGAAATTGCTTCTCCCAGGGGCTAGTGAAGGCAAACACTGCATAGCTCAAATACGGTGATTTTCCTCTCGTTTTAAGGAGCAGGAGCAAGCGAGGAGATGCGTGAGCAATAAACCCGAGGTTTTGGACGCCGATTCTTTCAAACAAAATCAAGACACGTAATAAACTAAAGAGAAATTCGAGAAAAGAGGTAGAGGAAGGGCGTTAAGTCTATGGAATAAAAGATGGAATGAATGAAAACGTGTGTACCTTTACGTAGATTAAGGAAAGAGTTCTGTTTAATCTTAGCGATTGATGGTAATCCATAATAGAGTGAATTAGGAAATTACTTACAGATTTTTTTTTCTTTTCTTTTCGCGCTACAATCAACCGCTGAAACTCGTGAGCAAGGTCTAGAAGGAAGACTGTCTTTATAAAGAAGGATTAAGAAGATTCATCACTTTTAAGAAAATAAGCCGAAACTTCCAACGTCATATCAGCCAGCAGAAAAGCAACAGAAGAAGCAGACGACAGCACCAGTGTCATTGGTTGATGGTGACCTAATGAAACCGAAAACATTCCGCTGTTGCCATGCCTAGTAAATAATATAATGGAACTTCTGTAACTTACCAGATGTTTCAACTGCTTGTCATACCAAAATTAAACTTATAACTAAAGTCATTGTTAACGACTACAAAAAGAATAAAGTTGCACGGCAATAGCTGTGACGTAAGGAAGAGTGGATGGATGGCCAAATTTTGCAACAGTGCAGTCATGTGCTTTCAAGACAACGTGACAATTGGGCGGAGTCAGGTCGATTGATATAACGATCCCATCATAAATATTTCCTAACGTAGAGGGTAGCTCGCCTGGTTGGAGCCGGGTTTGAAAACTAGCCATACTTTACGAAGGAATGATGAAATTATGTTTTAACTTATAATCCTTCGAAGTGTGAACTTGTAGCAGAGTCGGGGGAGGGGGCGCGAGAGATGAAGAAGTATTTGAGAGAGATGAGAAAAATAATATTGGACGTAGTAAAAAAAACAAATAACTAATTACGCAGAAATTCCATCGTAAAAGGTCCATTTGAAGGTATGGTTGATGGGACAATATGTAGACAGTTTCAAGGAGAAAAGAAGGTACTCTATAACAAGAAAATAAGCATAAAATCATAATGTTTATTTTTCTCTGATAAACCTGTCGCTCCGTGCAGAATCTTGATGAGTTAAATAATTGATTCCATGCAATTCAGTAAAATATCGAGCAGCACCTTGCTTTGTGTATAATGGTCTGTCTTTCTATTGTTGCCTATAATTATTATTGCCTCCAGGAAATTGAAATTACTCTTTGATGCTTAAAATAATTTCGTTTTTTGTATATACTGTTTTCATTATTATTTTTTTTTTATTTTTCTGTTGAAGTTGCGCCTGACAGAAGAAAATTATTATTATTTTGTATTGCTAAAAATAGTAAACATAGATCTATATTTTTGCCCTGTGGGGTATTGTTCTTAAGAGGAAGCTTTACACAAATGATTAAAATGTAAGTTACAACAGCAACAACAACAACAAAAAGTGAAAACTTTCCGTTTTGTGCCTTGAAAAATAAAAATGTTTGTGTTGAGTTTTAATGCAATAACAGAAAGATACTACAAAATCTCTTACAGAAGATGACTAAAGACTTTAATTTAGTAATTAATGAAATTATTAAATTTAGTAATTATTTTTAATGTAGGCATACATAAAGATTATGCATCTCGTTAGTATAGGATGAAATCATAACAGAAAATGGCTAATTAAAAAAAAAATAGTTCGTAGCGGTCACTAAGCACCATGAAACTGGTGTGAATGTTCCGAAACAAACGACTGTTAAAGACATAAATACATTAAATTTAGAAAACCATTAAGTGTAAATACAGGTATGAAGTTTTAAAAAGCTTTGTTTATATTCACAAATAAATTAGTAAAGACCGTAGACAAAGAGAGAGGGATAGAGTGGAGAGGGGAAGGGAAGGGGAAAGGAAGGGAAGTTTAAACTTTATCTCTCTTTTTTCTTTCCTGTTCTCTCACAAGATAAAAACGCTTCGACCACATCATTTTTCTTTCAGTGACATTGTGTCAAAGACACCTGAGCACTTAACAATTTACCTTCACATCAGACAATATAAATGATACATATATTACGTCATATATCAACTTATTCAACAATGTAATATTACGCAATTTGAACTGTTTTTAAAACAGTTTGTGAGTTTTCACTAACTGTAAGCTCCACCCTACATCGTTCTTAACTTCGATGAACAAAATATTGTAAGAAAGTACTGTAATACTTAATTTTAAACATATTTTACATTTATATATACAGGGTGACTGGAGAGGAAGTGCAGATATTTTGGGAGATGATAGAGGAGGTCATTCTAAGCAAAAAAAGTATAAGTGAACATATGGCCTATTCTTCCTGGTTTCCGAGATAGAGGGGTATCTTTTCTGCCCATGAAACCTACTGTGTTCCGGTTAAGTGTGTATAGCACACCCTGTAGGTGGTGTAGAAGACGCAAATCACACCCCAATCGAAAGGGAATGAGGTAAGCTTTCCGACGGTGTACAGATTATTGCAAGTAAGACCAAAGAAGGGAAGTAACAGAGGGAAAATTTAAAAAAATCCCTCGAAAATTCCCTTTTGGGGGACAATTATCGCCTGTTATGGGGTGGAAACACTGTCACTAATGCAACCAAAATAACTGAGTGGATACCATACTCTATACCGAGGATGGTCGTAAAGATTCAAGTTCTTGGCTTGTACAGAAATGGAGGAAAACGTCATAATGTAACTCTACTGTAATTGCAAGAATAACTACTCTATTGTACAAGGATACTGTAACTCTATGTAATTGCAATAATAATATATATTTCTGAAATTCTAGTTTTTATCGAAGAAGTTTTAGTAATGTTTATGGCTGGTTTATAGTTTTCTAAACACTAAGTTTTTATGATCGAATTAGCGAAAAAAATATACTTTTCCATTTCCCCAATATTATCCCACCTTTGAATTTTTAAAGTTAACATAAATTCAATATTACAAATGGCACGGATCGATGCTGTTACTTCAGAGAGAAGACAGTTCCTGTTTCCGCCAAGACAAAAGAGAACGAATTGTTGTTACTTATGATTCGTGATGTCTTAAATAACTGCATTCTAGTTTTTTCAGCGCAAGAGGAACAGAACTCTGGCCATCGTTGACAGGAATCGAACTTGGGCCATCTCCAAATTACAAATTCGAAGTCTGCAAGCTCGAAACTACGAGGACTGGGTGGGACATGGGACATTTGTGGATTTTAAGAGCATTGAATGTCATATACTCGAGACGAGTCGAAACCAATACTTACTAAAATGGCCAATTCAGAGTCAAGTTTATCTACGTTTTTACGTGAACTAAATAGAAAGATTTCTGTCGACATTAAAGCTTTAGAACAAAAATACCGTTAATTAGTTTACTTATTGCTGACAGTTGCATTAAAATGCCTTTTTTTGAAAAAAAAATAAAATCAGAAAGTTTTCTGTCAAAGGAGATTATCTTTCAGCAAATCATCCATTAAGGAATGTCTGATTCATCACCCCTCACCCTCCATCCTAAATAAACAAATCCATCAACCCTTGAAAACGGAGTAGTCCACTTTGGAGCAGACAGAAACGGATTAGATGTTGGTTCTTTCTTTCCAATCCATCATTACTTTTACAGTTTTTTTTTTCTTTTCTTTTCTTTCCTTTAGTCTGGGAAGAACAATATCGTAGACAAACATCTTTGAAATTAACTAAAGTTTAGCTGATTAGATTAATGGAAGTTGATAGTGCGCGAAAAGATCGAGTTATTATTTGTATTGTCGTTCCTTTTATCTAATAGTTAATAGTTTACTGTATTTTTGTAAAAAAAAAAAAAAGCTATTTTTTGCTCAGTTTACTTGTGTTTTCTTGTGTATATTTTATTTTCGCTCTCCGACCCGATTCTGAGTGGCCAAAGGAAAAAGACCTTAATGCTTAACTTGACATATGTTAAGATTTGAATGAATATAAGCCTTAGTTTATCCCAGTAACAATACTGTTATAATGTCAATAAACTATTTCGAAATCACATAAACTTGGAATCATCATTATGATAGGTGTTCTGTCAAGGAATGTCCTGACTCGAAGGTCCATGGGCAAGGTGGGTGGTCTATGCGTGCCTTTCATCGGATGTAGGTGACGTCTTAAGGACTAAATTTAACGTGGATTAGGAGATATAAATTAATACATTTCTATCGAATTACCACACTAAAGTACCTTTATTATGTTTCCCAACCAAAAAGAATAGAAATGAAAGAACCACCAAGGAAAGGGAGAAATACACATCGGAATAAAATGGAAAATATACTGCTTCTGATTGGACCTGCTTGTCTTCTGTAAAAGGGTGTAAACTTGGCAACATGGTGGACGCATCTAGTACATAAAAATGATTGACGTCTGGAAGGGAGATAAGAATTCAGAGCAGGTGGCCCGAACATCGTCTTTCATCGTGGTGAAAAATCCACGTACTAACTAGATCTATAACAAATTATTAGTTCCATGAAAAGGATTTTTTCACTATACAATATACTATTGAAAGAACTTCTTTATTTGTGTCACATGTACATGTTCAACAGTATTAACAAATCAATCGTGCTGACGTGAGTCATGAAACTGTAAATAATTTCGTGTAACAAGCTCGCTTTGTTTGTTTGTTTGTTTTTTTGTTTTTTTTTAGTTTTATCATGACAAGGCTAGTACTCTAGAATATTTTGAGCTATACAAAACGCTATATTTACATTATTAATTGATGTACATGCTAGGTTAAAGTATATATATAATGACTGTATTGCGGAAGTTTGAATAAGAGAGACGGGAAGTAGAATATACAAAAGATGGAAGCACCATATATGTACTGTATATACACGTGCAATGTTAAAAACTGTTTCTTAAAACTGAGATAATAGTTCTTATCTGTGCAACGAGAAACAATTTTCGTAGAAATGAGATACTAACATACTAATTTAATGGAAAATGAGAACATAGCGCTTTGGAAATAAGATTAGTGACCCCGAGAGCACCCTGGCTTGGAAATAAGATCACTGATCTTTAATGAACACAGAACAGAACATTGTTATAATCTTGTAACTTAAACAGTATTTCGAATAAATTTTAATATCTCCGGGATTGAAAGGCCAACTACGAAAATATTTTGCAGCTACGCTTGTTTCAAATCGGAAAGATTGAAGGTACTGTTACTATCCTCTAGTGTTTTGTTGAGGGATAACCCTGGTATTTCTTCATTTAAGTAACTTCCTATTTGGCATCATGCTACTGGGTCAACACCGAAATTCCGAGCTATCGCTGGGAATCGAACCTGGGAACACGAACTGCGACAGTCGTAACCACTGATCTAACCCGGAGCCCGACTTTTCTTTTATATTTAGTTGATTTAAATAAAAATTCTCAAACCGAAATTTGAAAAACGGAATTTGACAGAAAAACCGAGGTTAGAAGAAAATTAAAAAAAACAAACATATTTTCATAAAAATTAAAATATCGGTTTTATGTGCTTTTCTAAAATAAAATATAACATCTAAATTTAAATAAAATAAGTCCCTCTCATCCTTATTTGAACTTTGTTAGGTGAGAAACTTGGTACGGAAATATACGTGACTTCTTTTGAAAACGACTCTACTTAACAAATGCAATCTGTTACAAATAACAGAAGTTAATAATTTATGAGATTTTTTTTTAAATACATTTCCAAGTACTAGTCAGTTTACCAAACGAATAACAAGATATTTTTTTTTGTGTTGTTTTCCTTTTTTCATGTGACGTTTATTTTATACTATTCTCTCCATCTTCTTGCCATCATTTTTTTTTAAATTTCCATTTCCGTTTCTTCTCTTGTCTTTCTCCATCTTTTCCTTCCTCTTCTTCTTCTACTCGTTTACGAAAAAGCAGAATTTAATTAATTTTCTCCACATTATTCAGGCCACCGACTTTTGCTAACTTTTAATGACGAGAAGTTAAGTTTCTCCCAGAAGGAGGCGTGCTGGGAGTAAGAGAGCGACCAGAGGAGTTCGTTTTCCAGCGATTAAGACATCAGATGACGGAGTTTTACTGAGTATTGTCTCCCTATTTCTTGTCCGTTGCATAAAAGAAGAAGCAGCGGAGAATAACAAAATAGTTTAAAAGAAGACCCTCCACCCCCTACTCGTTACTTTACCATCTCCCCTGTTGTGACTTGAGAACTCAATGTCTTTATGGAGTAAAAGCATGGGGTCATAGATAACGAGTTTCTTACCAGATTTGTTATAATTACAGGTCTACTATGAAGAAAGAAATACACAAGGCAATTTTCACACAGTACGTGGGAGTATCCATATGTATTCTTTGGACTTTCACGGGCTAACAGAAGGTCCTTGGATGTTCATTGGAATGTCGGGAGACCACTTGAACGTCCATGGAATGTCCGGATCTCGGCTGACGCCCATGGCATATCGGGTTCTTGCTCGGACGTCCGTAGTAAATTGGGTTATCACTTGGTTCTCCATGAGATATTTGGATATAACTTGGATGTCCATGGGATGAGCTTGGACGTCAATTGCATGTTGGGATATCGTGTTCATGTGTTGTGAGGGCTGTTCAACACTGCTGCTGACTGTCAGTTGTTTTGCTTCCTTCATCTGCTGTAGTCGATATTTTTTTTTCTAGTAGCATATGTGATGTGATCTGCTGATTATTTTACGTTCAGTGCGAATGATCTCGATAAGATCTCCAGTGAATGCTACCACTATGACTGGGGGCTGACACAGTATCGCGATACCAATTCCGGAACTACTTTTACGATAAATTGAGAACTCCGGTCTTGATAGCTCGATAAAGAGCGATTCGGGATATCTTTGGTTTTTGTTGTTTATTTTTAATTTTATTTATGGCCTTTATGCATCTAATATTTAGGCAGGGATAGGGGAGGGGAAAGGATGCAGGAAGATGTCAGCCAAGGCCTAAGTTGAAGGTATTATCCCGGCATTTGTCTGGAGTGGCTGAGGGAAAACCTTGGAAAAACCTCAGTCAGGATGGTTGGCCGCTGGAATTGAACCCACGACCTCCCGAATGCTACGCCAACACCCTACCACTGAGCTACGGAGACTCGGTGTGGGATATCGTTGTGATGACCACTTTGCACCCTGATTGAACTAAAGTTCTCTGGCGAACCAAGACACTTTCGGACCAAGGAATTTGGTTTTGAGTGTAGTAGTCTGCTATACTAGTGCGTAGAAATGTTCCTAAATACCAGTAGTTAATTATTGAAAGTTTGATTGACGTATCTTAAGAACTGGAAAGGTTCATTTAGAATCTTTTGGGAACATAATTACTATCGAATACTGGTCCGAGTACTGATCTTCATACGAGATATCATTGTCATGCCAAACGAGTCATTGTAAGACAACAAACTTTATAAGTTCATTATACATAACTTAATCATGATCCCTATTGTTAAGTTTTGCTCTTTGGAGCTGAAATGACTCGAAGAAAGTACGTGTGAAACCTTTGTGTGGTTTTCGAATTGCTAGTACCCAAATAATGTTTAGGAAAAAATATATTTTGGAAGTCTTACCAAACGCTTGGAGAGAAAAAATGAGTGGGAAAACACGGAGTTGATTTAAATTTATTTGTTGATAAAACTGAAATTATAATTAACACCATCTAGGGATGAGGTGTGGATTTAACAACATGGGTTTCACCCTAAAATACTCGGCGTGTGCTTGTCTTGTCTGATTTTTTTTAATTTTCCTGTTATAACTTGGTTCTCTTTGTGTTGGCATAATGATGGGTGGTTGGGAATCAGTAAGTTTCCACTTTCACCTTCTATCATCTCTAAACTCGCCTGTCTTTCCCTCTTCCATCTTTCTCTATCTTTGTTTAATATTCCTTTCGGGGGAAAGAGAGAAGACTCCTCCAAGAGCGAGCGGTAGACGAGAATGAGTGATCGACGGAAAGCCTCTTCAGACAAGCATCAATCAGCAGATCTCTTCGTTTCCAGATGGCGGAATTTCCCCTCATTTCCTGAAGGTATGGTCTCCCTTAGTTCTCTCTCTCTTTCGGTCTGATGATTTCGATTAAGCTCAGTTGTCTCAAGACCCCATTCTTCATCTTTTGGGATTCTGATCTGAAAGTGGAGATATCTTGTCACCACACTGTGCCATCAGAATTTTTCATCCCCCCCAATTCTTTATCATATGCTTTTTTTTTAATATTAAAAAATATAGAAAAGTTTCCGTAAGGTTTCTGTGTGCGTGAGTTTTGTCTTTGATTGCACTTCTTTCTTTCTTTTATTGTGTCTCTCTGTTGCTTTATTTGTGTGTGTTCGCGTGCGGTCTCTCTCTCTCTGTGTGTTATTAAGTTTTCTGAAATCAATACAAATATTATGTCTTGCGTCTAAAACATGAACATTTTCATGCATTTACAAACTACTGTATGTCTCAATTAGACCGATTTTCTTGTGCCACCAATTCTGAGTTAAATTAATAAAAATAATTTCTATGGATAATGGTTTACCGAATATAATAGCGTTAAAATAGTTATTAATATTTTCACTACAAATTAGTTGAACAAAATATCCTTGGACTTTCTGTTGTGTTAGTTGTCTATAATGCTATCTAATGTCTCAAGCATATTACTCATAGTGTTTGAAATATTGAAAGAAGTGACTGCCCAGGAATATTACATCCTAACGTTGTGCATAGAGATTAAATACAGTATTATTCCTCTAGCTTCAGACTTTATCAGGAACTTTATGGTCTACTGTTGGTATGAACATAATAAAGGAAATTATGTTATCTTCTTCAATCTCGCTGCGTCCCGACAATAACAATATATTTACTCAAAGTTATAAATTTATAATGATTGTTATTGTAACGTCAACGTCAGTCCTCATGTGGACTAGAGCTCTGGGGCTCCATCCAAAGTTTGCGGGTTCGAATCCCTCCTGAAGTCAATTTTTAATAAGATGGCGCATATATGTCAATTAATCGTAAGTAATTATGTCATCGAATGTAATATAGAAATTATAATTCAAGTCCTATGGGGGGTCTATTGGACGAGGTTTACTTTACTAAAAAACTGTAGTCGTCCAGACTTAGCGTTAGGAGACGGAAGTTAGGAGTTTTAATTTCTCAAGCTTTTATTTCTACTAAAACAAATTGTTTTGAGATAATTATGTATGATTATTCTGACTTAATTAGGGCAAACTTGCTTAAAATGTAGTACGGAGTATTTCTTTGTGTATTTGATAGTACTAATTACGTTAACTAGACTTGTTTTATTTTAATTGTATGTACATTTATTAACATGTAATGAATAAAATAAATCTTCCCTAATTATTCACAGAAAAGATTTATCTTTTTGGTTACATCTATTTTCTTTGCATCCACTGTTTTATTGCTAGAACAAAGGCTTTCATTACAGTTCGTCTTATCCATCCGTATTTGTGTTTACATAGTTTTGCATAGACGTAAACATCATTCTCTTCCTAAAAATATTATCGTTTCTTTTTCTTTACAGTGATTTGTTATTTCCTGGTTCTCCTATATTTTATTACTCCCATCCTTTATTCAAGTAATAAAAAAATATCATATCAAGAAGAGAAGCAAAACGCAGAACACATACAAAAATAAAAAATTGAAGAAAAAAGAGAAAGAGTGGAATAGCTTACTGGTCATGGTGTTTCCATGGTAACTCCTCAACATAACCGCCAAAGTTGCAGACAGGGATTTAAACCGCGGAAACACCACACTTTCACCCACAAACATTTCATAAATTTCGTAGACTCCATCTCTAGTTTTGCCTTTCGATATTGCGCATAAAATAGTGGAAAATGTCTTTCATTAACTTCACATTTCAACGTCTGTGTTCCTCTTCTTCTTCCAATGTGGGTTTTAGAGTTCTATTTCTTTCAAGAAAAGTTTGCTCCTTTTTTTTTTTTTAAGAAAACGAACAAAATCTTAACGATCTCTAGGAATATTCTTTCACGTTATGTTTTTAAGAGAAATATCTAAAGTTTTAAGGTGTAAAAGTGTCTCCAGATAATGTAATAACTTATAACAAAGTACCAGAATACTTACTTTTTTAAAAAAAAAAGGGGGGAGGGGCTATTACTCTAAAATTCTTACACTTATTATATCACCCATATTTAAATATGTCCGAATAAAGAAGGCACAATGTGAAATTTGAAAGTTAGTGCCAAATAATTCACTAAATGTACTGGGAAGAAGTTTCCAAATAGCTTAAACCCTTGAAGAATGTGATTCAAATCCAACACGAAAAATTTGTAGTTGAGAAGCTCTAAACTTATTAGGCATGTGGTTGAAATAAAACATTTGAAGTTGAGGTCTATTAAGCTGACCAGACAATGAAGCAGAAAGACTTGTCGTTGAAATACTTCCAACTGACCGGCCAAGAAGCTCAAATGCAAAACTTAAAGTTGAGATACATCACGCTGGTGATACCTGAGGTTCAAGTTCAGAGAAAGCTTATGGTTATGTCATGATTACCAGACATGTTGGCTAAATGCAGCAGAAAGTATTGTGGTAAGGCAGGTGTATAGATCTGCCGTTACTTTTAGATAGATTCCAGTGACAAACTATATTCGGATTTTATGCTGCATCAAAGTAAGTTACCTTATATTACATATGAATAAATGACAGTACTTCTTCAATAACGACAAAAGTTACATTTTCCACATGCTTAAAATGAGTGTATCAAAATATTTTATCACATTGCTGTTCTCTCTAAATGTTTGCACTCTTTCTGTTTCCTAACGTATTAGTCCATTCATATGTTTGAGAAACTTAAAGTCGCATAGATAAAGTATAACTCAAGGGTTCTAAACGTTGTGCTGGTCATTTTTTGTTTAGGAAAATTCAGAACTCTCCTGACAAAATTTAAAGCATATAAATAAAATACAATTTCTGAGAAAGATTAGGTAGTCCTGTTCATCGATGTTTTGAATGCCAAAAGAATATGCTGAATTGAATTTGTGGTCTTTGAGTAACTTTGACTTAAACGGAATAGGGCAGGGGGAGGAACGCAAGAAATCATCCATCCAGGGTACCATTCCGGATTAACCTGGTACGACTAATGAACCTAGGAAAACCCTCAGTCAGGCCACTTGGACTAACCGTGGACACCTCTATCAACTGAATGTTGACTAATGATACATTACTATATGTAGCAGCGTAGGAGCAGTCATTCATTTCTTTGTTGTTCTTTCCTTTAATTCCAGTATACATGAAACGTTTCACAGTATGAATGATAACGTTTTACTGTACTAGTTTCTAATTTCTTCTCAATGTTATATTTTGTGCCCAAAGTTTTCGTCATTTTCATCTTTTCTCCACATTTCCTGCAATACAGCATCTTAGAAACTTCTAAAGTGTATATCGATCGATCCTCCTTCTTTGTTTCATCTTGTCCATGTCTTGTTTCTCGTTTATCTTCCATACTTCTTCAGACATTCTTCACTCTGAACTCTCTGTGAATTTACAATTTTCATTTCAATTGTCTTTTCTTTTTCTTTGGAGTTTTCTTTTCTTGTGAAGAACTTTTCTGTAAGAAGATAATTAAAGAAAATACTTGTAAATTCTCACATTCTATCCCTGTCTTCTTCTCTTCCTTATCTCTTTAAGCTTTTTTTTAGAGAAGAAACTTTCCTTTTGCTTTCTTTTGCTCAAAATTTATATATATATATATATATATTGCTGTCATTGTACATTTAGAACTTACTTTACTTGTTCGTTGTACATTCAAACGGAAGAGGCCGCAACAGGAATGGGCAACATAAAAAGGATTTTTTTTTTTACATATAATGGATTCTATTTTGCAGGTCTAGAGAAGGAAAAAAGTAGAGAGAAACACAGAGAATAACATTTCCCTTTGTAGCTACCAACAGAGAGTGAAATTCCATACCATGAAATCCAACAAAAGACAAAAAAGTTTTTTTTTAAAAAAAAAAAAAGGAACAGCTCAGGAACGTCAAAGCTGGAATTTGATTACCCATGTTTAAATTATTATTGTTGTTGTGAAGAAAACTTTTTTATTATTATTATTGTTACTACAAAACTGGCTGTTAATAATGAAGACGATGTTGTGTATGTAGTTACGAGTTCGTTTATATAATGACGTGTACGGTTTTCATTCATTTATTTATTTATTTGCCCTATTCTTCCTGGTTCACATTACTGTTTTAAATTGTTCTGTAATACGAGAACCAACAATATTCATTATCTTTGAATAATCAAGAAATTATTGTGTAGACGTTTATCTTAATTCTTCTTCTTACTCTTATTCTCGGCTTCTCAAATCTCATACGAAAAAGAGAAGTATTGTTAGGTTAGGTTAGTGAATTAATTTTAGTTCTTTTTTTTTTGTTGTTAACGTTATAATTACTCGTGTTTTCATAAGTTATTTTTTTTTCATATTTTTATTTGTCTCTCTCCGTTATACGAGGTTAATTTAATTTCTCGAATGGGCACATAATGTCCTGCATGTGGTGAGTCGAACAGGATGTTGTTACGATTCATATTCGTACGTATATGTCATCATCGTATCCAGTGTATAAAAGAATCAAATCAGGGCATTCTGGTTGGATAGAATCAGTATGATTTCTTTTAAAACGAGGGAACGAAACGTAAAAATCTGATTTTTTTTTTAACACTTGTGAGATGTTAGATAAAATTACTAGTAAAACTTTAGACAAATTAAAAATGAAATATGGTAATCATATAATCGAAATGGCGGGAAAGATGAACATTTAAAGACACAATCACGACTCCTTTCCCTTGCCTCTGTTTGTTCTGTCTTTCATAATTTTTCTTTCATTCTATTCGATTATAATTAGAAAATTAAACGAGAATTGTATTATTTTTGATGATTTTAATGTGGATAGGAAATGTGAAAATAAATAAGAAAGAGAATAAAATAAACTTAGGTGCGACAAAGAGAGCCTTCGCCTGCAATGTAGCTTTCATTTCAAAGGAGGGTTATGTGATCAGCACTACGACTCTCCATCTGCTTTTCAAGAACGAAGCTCACCGACTTGTTAATTCAAGCATTTTCTCATTTGGCTTAACAGTGCTGATTCAATAGAAAGTATGCATGCACCTGGAATCGAACCCGGAACTGCTCAACACGGAAACCCAGAGCTTTCTTTCAAAACTTTCTGCTAAGCTGGATCGTGAAAGTGACAATACTAGTATTAGCAAAGGAATTCACGAAGAAAAACGTTTTTTATAGACGTGTTAATAATAGGTTAAAGAAAAAAAAGATTGATTACGATACATGCTTATAATGAGTTTCATTCTTTACATGGAGGACAAACGTGGATCCTGACTCTGATGAAGACATTTTGGAAGCCTTTGAAAGGCGCACCTGATATATAATATAATGAGAAGGTGGACACAAAATTTACGTAGTTAACAGAGCAGGTACGAGAAGAGCAGTGCTGGGGAGACATTGTTTAGGGTGATATTCTCTGTTGAAGATAAGGTTGGAGGAAAAAGAGAAAGAGGAAGAATATAGATGAATGAAAGATTAATATTCGGTCAAAGCCGAGTTAGCGAATCAGTCAAATCAATATCGGGTCAAGTTTAGGACCAGTTCACCTGTGTCCGAGTCAGGCTGGGTCACCAAAAGTGACCCGTTTTTCAACTCTGAGTGATCATCCTATTTTCGAGTAACGCTGAAGTACTGCTTTACTGCAAAATACAAAAAAAAAAAAAAAAAAACGTAATGGCCATGCTATTATATTCATTTTAATAGAAAAATAGGCTAGTGTTAGCTTGGTATCTAAATGTTTTCATTTTTATTTATCAATTTTGTGAAGTGGAAAAAGTAGCACAAGAGAAAAAAGAGAGAGAGAGAGAGACAGAGAATAAGAGAGCCGCCCTAGTGTATGTGCACAAGGACAGCCGAAAAGACGTTAAATCCACCATCTTTTAACATTCAACAGTGAATGTGTCGACAGAGGACTCTCTCCTGCAGGCGCTCTGAATCGTTTTCGAATAAAGGGAGACCAGATGTGAAGAGAGAGAGAGAAAGAGAGAATAGCACATAACTTTCTTTTCAATCTTCCATAAATTGCGTACTGGAAGTAAGATTGCATTGCATGAAAGGACGTTTTTTTTTCCTTTATTTTACCCCCTAAAAAAAAGCGAAGGAAAAAAAGTCAAAAATGGGAAAAAGAAGAGCGGAAATAGGAGAAAATATTCAGTTAGGTGTCAAACACTAACATACTTTTCTTCTTCCTATGCTTTTGTTGTTAACTTTTAAGTCTCCGCGTGTTGAAAAAAAAAAGAAGGAAAGATATTGGGGAATATAAAACAGGATAAAATGACGCATAAAAAGACGTTAGAATACAAGGGTAATAAACACGTCTGCATTGTATTTTTTTATCTAAGTGAAAAAAAAAAGATGAAAAAATACAACTTTCATGCATATTTTATACCTAAAACGTAAAGTTGAAAACCTCCTCTTTGCTGTATTTCGTATCAGGTGATGTCAGTTTAGTTTAATTTATATTTGTAGTCGAGTACAGGGCTTAAAAATCAAGGTGATTTTTCATGAGAAAAACGTATTGCTGTTGTTTTTTTTTAGGCAAAAGGAAAAAGAAGTGATTTATTTATTTTAAAGAAGACCTGTTTGTTGTTTTACTTTGAGTTTCGTATAAATAGCAATTGTCGAAATATACTGGTAGTTTTCTTTGTTGTGAAATCCATGAAACAAGAGAATAATCTGAGGATATTATTTTATAAACAATAAGGTTTGCAAAAGATAAATATTGGTTCTGAAAAATGATAAAAATAAGTGTTGCTGAAACATTAGAAAACCTGATCACATTTCACGAGATTATTTATCAAACAACAACTATAAAATAAGAATTTCATTGCAACAAAAGACGGGGAAATTTGAAGGAAGCCTCTACTTGAAAGCACTAGGGAAGGAGATCGCTAAGACTGAAAGGAAATTAAAAAAGAAATATATTAAATTGATATCAACAAAGGAAGGAAATGAGAATTATTAGTTTATTTAGAATAATAGTTGAAGTTTAATTACGTGTTAAGAAAGGTTAAAAATTTATATGTTGCGTTGGGAACTTGCAATTGTGGGTTGCACAGGAAAAATAAGCATAGAGTCATGAAAATAGGTGTGGAGTGGAATGAATATTCAATAAGAATCAAGGGATAGAGGTAAAGATAATATGGATAAAATTAAAGTAGTCCAATTGATGTAAGCTTGTGAGAGAACACTGGAAGATTTTGTAAAACAGGAAAAAGATGTGTCAAAAAGAGGCAAGTAGGAGGAGGGAAAATCTTATTTTATTGCTCTAGCGAAGAACATGCTTCTTCTTGCACGTTGAGAAGGGCAGAACTGCGTCGTGGAAATTGTATGAATAATTTGTGAAAAACACAGGTGAAAGGTTATAAGAGAAAGGAGAGAAATGGTTATTAGAACAACATCGAGTACGACGAGTATAAAAATTAGAAAACGTTTGTAAACAACAAGGAAATTTCAGAGGATCGAAGAAGAAACGCGTTTTATCTTTTTTATGAATACAACGTTATAGTACGTAATGATTCTTAGCGAAAGGTTGATGAGAAAGTTTTGAATTGTTATCCTGAACGAGAATGTGAAACACAGTTGTAGAAGTGGAGAAATGAAGTTTTGAATTGGACTATTGCTGAATGGTTTTGTTTCTTGTGTTTTTTTTTTTTTATATTTGCTCCTGAATGCCTGTCCAATCGGAGTTATCTTAACCTTTTA